>CM033642.1:75003289-75121175 GCA_019512145.1 Engystomops pustulosus
TATGATTAGTAGGATATACACATGTGTCTATTTTATATTTTGAATATGCGTTTTTTTATTCTTTTGTGTGTATACTTGTTGAATGGCAACTGCATACTATATAGCACCTGCGTTGATTCTATCAGTCACCATCCTCTTTTTTCCAGATCACGTGACATGTGTTGGTTCTGCATGGTATGTTCTGGACCAATTATTTTTCTTATTTTTTGGGGGGCGGGGTATTTAACAGGTCACTATAATGTTTTAGTCACTTACCCCTGAGAAAGTCACCAGATAGGTGACAATACGTGTGGGGTCTGCTTTATTTCCCTCTCCGTCTGACTATGCCTGCTGCTTCATCTGTGTCCACTTCCAGCCGGACTGTTAGAATCCATGTATTGTTCTTTTTGGGTATTGTATTATCCAGCAAGCAGGCATCTTAAGAATCAAGTTTCTTTGCACTGAGCACTTTGTCATATACACAAATATGCACTACATTGATTTAGTTATTTGATACCTGGTCTTTTTATTGTTCATTCATTCATTTGGTTATTTTTTGCATTGTCAGAATGTGTGAGGGATTTCAGGGCATACCTGCCCTTGACAGCCATATACACCCCTTTGTGTATATAGCTGTGTATAAGTTCAGTGCTGTTCACAGAAGGTTGTATCAAAGAATACTAATAAAAAGTTGAGTGGAAGAAAAAAAGGGTGGTAAAAAAAGGTGCACAAACAACAAGATTGAGAGCAGCATTGATAGGATTGTTAAGAAAATGCCATTCAAAATGTGGGAGAGATTCACAAGGATTGGACTGCTGCTGCGGTCTGTGCTACAAAAGCCACCAATCTAAGCTACTTAAGGTCTAGTGTGAAG
Source organism: Engystomops pustulosus (assembly GCA_019512145.1). Lineage (NCBI taxonomy): Eukaryota > Metazoa > Chordata > Amphibia > Anura > Leptodactylidae > Engystomops > Engystomops pustulosus. Next base: position 75,004,143 of record CM033642.1, read on the forward strand.
ATTCCACAATCGGTGATGGTTTGGGGAGCCATGTCATCTGCTGGTGTAGGTCTACTGTGTTTTGTTAAGACCGAAGCTAGTGCAACTTTTTAACCAGGACATTTTCTAGCACTTTATGCTTCCCTCTTCAGACAAACTTTTTGGAGATGGAATTTTCATTTTTAAGCCGGACCTGGCAACTGTTCCCACTTCTAAAACTAGCAATACCTGGTTTAATAATCACCATATGCTTATCACTGTGCTTGATTGGCTAGCAAACTAACCTGACCTTAACCCCAAAGAGAATCTATGATCTATTGTCAAGATGAAGATGAGAGAAACCAGACCCAACAATGCATACATGCTGAAGGCTTCTATCAAAGCAACCTGGGTTTCCATACAGTGCCATCAGTTGATTGTCTCCATGTCATGCTGCATTGATAAGGTCATTCATGCCTAAAACAAGTATTGAGTGCATTTGATGGGTTTTCCTTGGCTGCAAGCCACAATCATGAACATTAACCCCTTAATGACTTAGCGTTTTTTAGTTTTTTTCACTTTCTATCTTCAAAAATCTATAACTTTTTTATTTTTCCCAGATAAAGAGCTCTGTGCTGGCTTATTTTCTGTGTTGCAAATGCAGAGAAAATGGTGACAAAACACATTTGCGACATTTTCTTGTGGGCTTGGGTTTTACAGCTTTCACTGTGCGCCGCAAGTGACATGTCTACTTTATTCTTTGTGTTGGTACGATTACGGAGAAACCAAATTTGTATAGGTTTTATAATGTTTTATACATCTACAAAAATTAAAACCTCCTGTACAAATTTTTTGGGGGGGATTTTGTCATCTTCTGGAGCCAATAACTTTTTCATACTTTGGTGTACGGAGCTGTGAGTAGTATCATTTTTTGTGACTTAAGATGGCCTTTTCATTGCTATAATTTATTAAATTATAAATTTTTTATATTTTTCAAAATGGCAAAAAAAAGTGCCATTTTCGAATTTGGGTGCTATTTTCTGTTAAGGGGTTAAATGCAGTGAAAAAACGTTATTATATTTTGATAGATTGGGTATTTTCGGAAGCGGCGATACCTAATGTGTTTAGGATTTTTACTGTTTATTAATATTTATAATCAGTTCTAGGGAAAGGGGGGTGATTTGAATGTTTTGGTTTTTTTTATTATAATTTTTTTTTTTACTTTTTTTATTTTTACTTTTACTATTTTTCAGACTCCCTAGGGTACTTTAACCCTAGGTTGTCTGATCGATCCTATCATATACTGCCATACTACAGTATGGCAGTATATGGGGATTAAAACGAGACAGCTTTGGGCCTTCGTGAGACCCGAAGCTGTCATGGCAACGGATCCCCGCGGATCGTCTGCGGCCCATGCGGCGCCATTTTTTTGAAGCTGCCGACAGCATTGCCGGCGGCAATCAACGTGAAAACACCCGCGATCGATGCTAGCACCGATCATCGCGGGTGTTACCGGTAAGCCTTTGCTGCAATATGCAGGAAGGGGTTAACATAAATAAACACTTGAAAAAGTTCACTCCTTTTGTAATGACTCTATATAATATAGGAGTTTCACTTTTTAATTAAATTACTGAAAAAAAATAACATTCTGCTGATATTCCAATTTAGTGAGAAGCACTTGGAATTTTTATTCAGCCCCCTTACAGTGCCATGTAATTAATGAATATATGTGTACACTGCCTCCTGGCGAGATCTCCATCCCACACCATGCATGCGTAGCTGTCCAAGAGAGCCATGCACCAACATACAAGCCTCCAGATCCCTGGTTACTAGTCACCTTTATTATTCAATCATCTTCCTCTTCTGGGACATATTAAGATACTAAGGTAATACTCTTTAATTTGACAGACGCTTAATCTTTGGGTTTCATATTCTTCCGTGATGCATAATCAAGCAATTTGGTCTCCCCATATATACAGTGTAGAAAAAAGTAAAAAGTCAGCCACCAATGGGGCTAGTTCTCCCACTTAACCTCTTCAGGACTGCTCCACATAAATATAGGTCAGCTTTTACGGTGACAGCTGGCAGAAAGGACATAAATTTACGTCATGACAGTGGCCAACTTCAAACGGCTATATTTCCTGAACCCTGGCATCTAGAACAGGAGAATCACCCCTTTAATATGGTATATGAATTATATATGGATTCTTCACAGAACAGGAGATATCCACTCTTAATTTGCCGATTGTAACTTTAAGAGTGGATATCTCCGGTTCTGTTAAGCATCAATATACAATATTGAAGAGGAGATTCTCCTTTTTAATATGACACCAAAATTTGTTTCTAGTTGCATGGGTTCAGGAGATATAGGAGTCTGAAGTGTGCCCCCATCCCGCCTGTCAGCTGAAGGCAGAATATAGAAGGAGCTGCAGGAGACAATTTCACTTTTCGTTATTGCAGAAGTACATGCACCCTCTCTGCATCTGTAGCTGAACCAGGGAAAAGGTGATATAAATAAACACTTGAAAAAGTTCACTCCTTTTGTAATGACTCTATATAATATAGGAGTTTCACTTTTTAATTAAATTACTGAAAAAAAATAACATTCTGCTGATATTCCAATTTAGTGAGAAGCACTTGGAATTTTTATTCAGCCCCCTTACAGTGCCATGTAATTAATGAATATATGTGTACACTGCCTCCTGGCGAGATCTCCATCCCACACCATGCATGCGTAGCTGTCCAAGAGAGCCATGCACCAACATACAAGCCTCCAGATCCCTGGTTACTAGTCACCTTTATGATTCAATCATCTTCCTCTTCTGGGACATATTAAGATACTAAGGTAATACTCTTTAATTTGACAGATGCTTAATCTTTGGGTTTCATATTCTTGCGTGACGCATAATCAAGCAATTTGGTCTCCCCATATATACAGTGTAGAAAAAAGTAAAAAGTCAGCCACCAATGGGGCTAGTTCTCCCACTTAACCTCTTCAGGACTGCTCCACATAAATATAGGTCAGCTTTTACGGTGACAGCTTGCAGAAAGGACATAAATTTACGTCATGACAGTGGCCAACTTCAAACGGCTATATTTCCTGAACCCTGGCATCTAGAACAGGAGAATCACCCTTTAATATGATATATGGATTATATATGGATTCTTCACAGAACAGGAGATATCCACTCTTAATTAGCCGATTGTAACTTTAAGAGTGGATATCTCCGGTTCTGTTAAGCATCAATATACAATATTGAAGAGGAGATTCTCCTTTTTAATATGACACCAAAATTTGTTTCTAGTTGCATGGGTTCAGGAGATATATAAGTCTGAAGTGTGCCCCCATCCCCCCTGTCATCTGAAGGCAGAATATAGAAGGAGCTGCAGGAGACAAATTCACTTTTCATTATTGCAGAAGTACATGCACCCTCTCTGCATCTGTAGCTGAACCATAGTTTCAGCATCTGTAACATAGTTTGGTAAAAGTTATTACTTATTAACCCTTTAAGGATGCAACCAGTTTATAACTTAAGGCTCAGACCCATTTTTTGTATTCCGTCATACGTCACTTTATATGGTTATAACTTTTGAACACTATTACAGGCAGCCCCCGGGTTACATACAAGATAGGGTCTGTAGGTTTGTTCTTAAGTTGAGTTTGTATGCAAGTCGGAACTGTATATATTATCATTGTAATCCCAGACAGAACTTTTTTGGTCTCTGTGACAATTTAATTTTAAAAATGTTGGGTTGTCATAAGAATCAATATTAACACTAAAGCTTCATTACAGACACCTGTGATAACTGTTACAGCTGATCATTGTAGCCTAGGACTAAAGTACAGTAAATTACCAATATCCAGAGGTCCGTTTGTAACTATGGGTTGTATGTAAGTCGAGTGTTCTTAAGTAGGGGACCGCCTGTACTTATCAAAGCGATTTTAGTATACTTCATTTTAGTAGTAAATTTTGGCTGATAAGTTTCGAGTTTATTTAAATAAAGAAAAAATTATGAAATCATCGCTCTTTCAGGAAGATAGATTTGCCCTCTTAAGTTCTTGAATAACATTTCCCATATGTCTACTTTACATTTTCATAATTTTTTAAATGACTGCATGATTTATTTTGTATGTCACGCGGCTTACAGATCGAATATCGGTTTTCCGTATTTTCAAAATTGACTATTTTGGGTATAAATACAGTTTTGAATTTTAAATATTTAACATAAACCCCCTATGTATCAACCCATTTTCAAATCTGCACCCCTCAAACTATCAGAAACAACTTTTAGGAAGATTGTTAGCCCCTTGAGATCTTCTTTGTAATTAAATGGAGGTGAAATTTACAATGGTCAAATTGTGTCGGTTATACGTTCATTTATCCCTAAAATGTACACATTTCCAAAAGAGAAAAAGAGAAATCCCTTCTTACAATTTGTTATACAATTTCTCCGGAGTACAGAGACCCTCCACATGGGGCAGTTACTTGTTTTATGTGTGCACAGAAAGACGCAGAAGGGAAGGAGCACATTTTTATTGTGGGATGAGATGCTTTTTCCAGTGTTGCCATTTTGGGTATAGTATCCCCTATTGCTGAAAATTTATGAACTTTATTTTTTAAGGCATACGTATTTTTCGGCCTATAAGCGCACCGGACTATAGGGCGCATTAGTCCGATGCGCCTATATATGTATAATTCCATATAGAAGGCGCATCGACTATAGGCGCGGGGTCCGGGGGCGTGGCGGAGGTCCGGGGGCGGAGCGGAGACCCGACGGAGCTGGCGACGCGTGGAAGGTGAGGGGGAGGTGGAGAAGGGCAGCGGACCATACTTACATAGGTCCCCCCGCTACCGAGACAGCAGATCTCCAGCGGGAACTGCAGACCATCGCGGCAGAAGTTGTTCGTCCGCTGGTCTGCAGTTGCCGCTGGAGATCTGCTGTCTCCGGTCTCCGGTAGCGGGACCATTAAGTATGTCCGCTGCCCACGCCATACATAGGGCGCACCGGACTATAAGGCGCACTTTGGATTTCCACGGAAATCCAAGGCTTTTAAGCGGCCTTATAGTCCGGAAAATACGGTAAATAGAAAGAATCAATGCTGTACTGGATTTTTTTTTACCTTTTTTTGGTTTCACCGTATAGCTAACCATAATCATGTTATCTTTATTCTATGGGTCAATACGATTACGGGGATACCCCACTTGAATATTTTTTCCTATGTTTTACTAAATTTGCCAAAGAAAACTATGGGGAAAAATCTATCATTTGTTCATTGTCGTCTTCCAAGTGGCATAACATTTTAACTTTTTGGTTATAGAGCTGGTTGATAGCTTGTTTTTTGCAGGACACGTTGTACTTTGCAATAGTATCATTCTGTAGTACATATGTTTTGATCACTTTTTAATGCATTTTTTTGTGGGATTAAATAGGTTAAAATCTTTGGCGGGTATTTACCAGTTTTTTTGTTACAGTGTTCAATAATTATTTACTTTTATTCTATGGGTTGTTATGGACGTGGTGATGCTATATATGTGGGGTTTGTGTTATGATTTAGACTTTTTTGTGCATTATATGTCTCTTTATATGTTATGGAGCATTTTTATTGATGGGTTCCACCATGGGATATGAACAAGCAATCACTTTAATTTGAAAAATGACAAAGGTTATTTTTTCACATTTGTAGTCAATTGTTTGCAGATTTTATATATGTAATTATTAAGCTATATTATCAAGATAAAGTCTCACACGTCTTGAAAAAAACAAAGTAAAATTTGTTATGATTTGTAATGCTTTTCCAGAGATATCGTCATTTAAAAAGTGCATAGCAGTACATCATAAATTGATCTAGTCCTTCTGGCACCAATGACCATCGGTCCTGAAGGGGTTAAAATGATAAGAGAGGCCTGTAATTGACAACATAGGTAGACCTCAACTATGAGAGACAAAATGAGAAAACAAATCCAGAAATCACATTATCTGATTTTTAAAGAATGTACTGTATTTGCAAATTATGTTGGAAAATAAGTATTTGGTCAATAACAAAAGTTAATCTCAATACAGGCGGTCCCAGGGTTACTTACAAGATAGGTTCTGTAGGTTTGTTCTTAAGTTGTATGCAAGTCAGAACTGTATAATTTATTATTGTAACTCCAGCCCAAATTTTTCCGGCCTCTGACAACTGTCAGGTGTTCTTAAGTAGGGGACCCCCTGTACTTTGTTATACACTGCTCAAAAAAATAAAGGGAACATTTGAAGCTATATTGTGTTGTTTAAGTAAATCAAAACTTGAACTATGAAATAAAACAGTCCACTTAGGAACCAACACTGATTGACAATCAAGTTAATGGGCAATTATCAAAACACACTTAATAAAGTAGTGGTTCTGCAGTTGGGGACCACAGACCACTTCTCACTACCTATGCTTTCTGGCTGATGTTTCGGTCAATTTTGAATGTTGGTAGTGTTTTCATACGAGTGGTAGCATGAGACGTACTCTACAACCCACACAAGTGTCTGAAGTAGTGCAGCTCATCCAGGATGGCACATCAATGCAAGCTGTGGACAGAAGGTTTGCCGTGTCTGTTTGGTAGGGTCCAGGGGCTGGAGGCACCTTTGTGCAAAGAGGAACAGAGCCAGAACCCTGCAAAATGACCTGACCTCCAGCAAGCCAGAAATGTGCATGTGTCTGCACAAACAGGTAGAAGCCGACTCCTTTACAGTTTTGGCGGAAGCCCATTTGAGGGGGGCAGGTTATGTACAGGAATGGTCACTACTGAGAATTCAAAACATATGCATAGGGACCCGTTCCCCGGATCGACCATAGCAACCCCTGTTCCAGAGTAGTGGATAACTCCTACCATTTAGGTGATTTAAGTAGAAACTTTGTGGTAGGGATTTGTTTTTCCAGCCACAACTGCTGTGTGGAACATACTGAAGCTCCGTTTTGTGACCATGCTGTCCTTTGCTCCATGCTAGAATGTATATTAGGAACATTGTAAGGCCCATACATGCTAATTGTACTGACAGAATACTAAACGAAAAGGTTGCCAAGCATAAATATCAACTGATCCCATATCTAAATTGTGTTCTCCAATTAAATACTTTTACTTTTTTACTATTGGGAGCCACAAAAACCAAAGGAACAGGGGAGAAGAGGTCCCAGAGTCCTAAATTTCATTAATTTCTATAGGATGATGATTTTAAGTAGCCTTCAGAAATTATTGGAGGGACAGACAAATAAGTGCATTGGTGCTTCATCAACAGGGAAGACTTTCGGTCGCCATTTTCCCCAAAGCCATTCACTTCCTTCTGAGATATACTGGAAGATTGCAATCTAGACCTAGGATGCTAACCAAATATTATTTACGCTCAAGTGTATCAAATAAAAATCTGATTTTATTATTTCTGATTCCAATTATAAATATCCAGGAATTCCTTTTCTTATACAACAAACAGAATACCTATGTATATTTATTACTTTTGTTTATTGCATTGCTTTAACTGTGTGGAATTCTTTTCACTGGACAGGTACAGCTGTGATGGGAAAACTGCAGGAAGGAATAACATGTATTAAATCTGGCATGTGATATGCTTCCCTTGGCTCTACAGATGGACCAATCATCATTTATGCAGAAAGTCCTTAAAAGTCAGCAGAAATCTTATACTAGGCCTGGTTTGAACTTGGCAATTACTGGAGCTATTTTTTTCTGACCTGGGCATTTTTCTCTGATTGTACTGAAAAGCTTTGTTCCTCCTTCTCCCCTGAAAGCCGAACTTTAAAAAGCACTGAAGGGTTAAGAGAAAATGAGTAATACTAGAATTAATACACTACCGCAAAGCAGGCAAAAGCCAAAGCTCCTGCAGTTTCCTGGCCCACAGTGGACTCTGCAGGTGCAGCCAGTTTTATGCAATTACGGCAGCACAATTGAAGCACTCTTCTCTCATCCCAGCTTTATGAATCCAGTCCCAACAGCACAACTCACACTTAAAAGAAAAATCTGGGGATATTAGAGGAAAGGGGTGGTAGATGAATCATCATTTAACTCCTCCATACTGAGCAATTTTTCCATGTTTTGAAGCATGTCAGCAAAAGGACAATAATGTATAATGGACTAGCAGATCTGTCTCCAAACCAATATGATGCTTCATTATTTTCTAAAGCCATATTCAAGATATTTATTAGTGAGAATCCACATAAGAATTCTCTGAACAAGCTGCAAGCACCTCTTATTTTCTTCAAACAATATTATAATTACTTAAATACAAATAGAACAACCATTCTGTCAAAACCGTCATGAAAGACCACAGGATATAGAGTACAGGCAGTCCCCTACTTGAGAACACCTGACTTACAGACGACCCCTAGTTACAAATGGACCTCTGGATGTTGGTAATTTACTGTACTTTAGCCCTAGGCTACAATGATCAGCTGTAATAGTTATAGAATGTGTCTGAAATTAAGATTTATTATTGATCCTGGTTCTTATGACAACAAAACATTTTTAAAATCCAATTGTCATAGAGACCAAAAAAATGTTGACTTGGTATACAGTTCCGACTTACATACAAATTCAACTTAAGAACAAACCTATCTATCTTGTATGTAACCCGGGGACTGCCTGTAGTTGCACATAAAAAAAAAACAAACAAAACAAAAACACTGAGCATCCAAGGTCAGGAAAAAAGATGTAAACACCCACAATCATGGGGCTAAAAATAGCAGGGTGTGTGCTACTGTCTTTGTGTGCCTGGCCAATCACAATATACATATAACAGTATGGGAGGAAGCCTTAATTATCTATATACATGCAAAGTAAACAGCTCCTAGTGATTGAACAAAATCCGCAGTGTTAGAAGAATAGCATTACCGGAAACCTAACCGGATCTAACACTGCGGCAGGGGTACACTTCCCCAGATCGCCCCGCTCACTCCATAGGGTGGCGGTGACTGCCGCGCGTCATTCAATTCCGCCAGTACCTGTCCAATAAGAGGTCAAGATGTATAACCTGTGCAAAAGTACATCGGTATATGAAGGGAAAGACTCCACTATAGTGCCCCCAGAATGCCCCCCTTCCTGGGTATTACTGCAAAGATGATGTGGGATTTGGTGCACACACTGCTGGACCAGGGCTACCACCTCTACCTGGACAATTTCTACACCAGCACCACCCTGTTCAAGTGCCTCACTTCCAGAAATACTGTGGCATGCAGCACTGTACGCAGAAATCAGAGAGGTCTACCCAAGTCGATGTTTGGGCAAAAAATTAGAAGGCAAAAAAGTATGTCACTATACAGCAACTCTTTATTGTGTGTCAAGTACAAGGACAAGAGAGAGGTCCTTGTATTAACAATACATGGGAACACCAGCACCCCTGTCCCAGTGCGAGGTACCAGTACAGAAGCCCCCAATCCTGACTGCATACTGGATGATAACATGGGAGGGGTTGACTTGTCGAACCAGGTGCTTCAGCCATACAATGCTATGTGGAAATTGAGGGTGTGGTACAAGAAGCTGGCTGTGAACATCATTCAGGTAGCACTATATAATTCTTACTTGCTGCATCGATGTGCAGGCCAGACGGGAACCTTCCTCGGATTTCAAGAGGTGGTTATAGAGTATTTTCTTTTTGGAGACCAGGAAGGAGGGAGTGCCAGCACTTCTGGAAGCGAGGCCATATCACGTTTTGTACCAGGGCAGCACATTCCAGAAGATATTCCCCAAACTGCCAAGAAAGGAAGGACACAAAAATGGTGCAGAGTGTGCTCCAAAAAAGGCATTCAGAAGGACACCATTTATCATTGTGAAACATGCCCAGAAAAACCAGGACTATGTATGAAAGATGCTTCAGTATTTATAACACATCCCTGAACCTTCAGATGTAGATTTTACCCTGATGTACTATGCACAGCTTATACATCATGCTGCACATTCTCTTCTAAGCCCTGCCATGTGCCCAGCCTGTAGATTATTCCCCCATATGGGGTATTGCCGTACACGGGAGAACACGCATCATGATTATTGGGGTGTTTGTCTCCCGTGGCAGGAGCTGAGCACAATATGACACAATGGATATTTTTTGACTATGCACTATCCATATGCATTTTATTTGGGGTCCAAAGGTGGAGTTAAAATGTTAAGTATACCCCTTGATCCCTTGATTAATTAATGGGGATGCTTTAGTTAGGGTCAGTTCTTAGGGGTTTCTACTGTTATTAAAATATATGAAATACCAATGGTAAAAGGTTTCTAAAAAAGAAATTGTGGTATGACTTTTTGTATAAAAAGTAGAACGTTTGAAACTTTGAAAATTGTAATTTCTCCTAAAATTATTTAATTTTTACCCCCCAAAAAGTAACTGATCAGTGAAATTATGCTACTAACAAAAAATACAATGTCTCACAAAAAACAATGTTAAAGTGTTGAAAAGTTATTACTTTAGGAAGATACACTGGACAAATTTTTAAAAAAAGGACTGAAGGGGTTAAAAATGCACCTCAAACACCATTCTGAATTGTATATATGTAAATAGGTCAGAACCTAGCTTGGCTTACTACATGGTCATGGGGGTAAGGAACAGATTTATCATGTTTTGTACTCCAGTTTTCTAGCATACAAGGCATGAACAAGTCGCAATTTGTGGCACAAGGTAATTGTGACTTTTTTCGCATCTTACACTTTTGTGAAACTTGGGCGGGGACAGGGGGACTAAGGGGCGATGAAGTTCAGTTTTTTATTACATTTTTTTAGTCGATTTTGCAGACTGCAAACTTAGAATTGTTCTATTCTAGGTGACACTACAGGTCACAAGCGAAATGGGCGTTGTGTCCTGGTAGGTTGGATATAAAGACTAACTCACTACTGATTAGAAAAATTGCTGAAGTAAAAGGTACTATTTATACGGTTAAAGACTAATGTGATTTGCAAGATTCTAGGTCCAATAGAACCCGAAATTGGGGGCATCTGAATTTATGTTCATCTTCCAGCCTCTAAAAATGACTTACGGTATCTAAACAACAAAAGACAATATTACTCCAAAGTCATCTGAAAATAAGTCGATTTTGTTATAGGTAAACTAACAGGTTATAAAAGGTGCTCCCTCTCCTTAAAAGATAAGTTTTATCATTGCTAGCTCACCCTCAGGTTCTCCTTTACCAGACTATAAAATCTGTTATGCTTGTGTTTACCAATAGTTATTTGAACAAGTATGTATTTCTATAAATACAAATATGTTTACATTCAATGTTTGACATGTATAAAGCAAGTTACTTTTCTTTATGATTGCACTGTGTTAATTAAACTTTCTGTAGACATTTACCGGTAATTGCATATTGCTCACACTGCATGAAACCAGTCATAAAAGTGGATTTCCACAAATAACATTCACCACCAATTCAATAAATATTCTATTTTAACCTTGCTATAGGTCATAAAAATTAGCTTAAAGGCTAACTGAAACAATCTAAATCATTAACCTATTGGTGAATGCACTAAGCACATGTACATGGTCAATACATTAAGGCTGTAGGGAGAGGGCTGAACTATATGCTATGCTATATTCTTCCGCAGACACCTGCCATTAACTGCCTCAGTCTGCGCTGGTACCAATTGCTGTAGTTAACTGTTTAGGTGTATGCAGCACCCAAACAATGGAGTGCCATCATACTGCTGTTGATTGCCAGTCCTCGTGGTGTAATTTGGGGTCACCTCTTATAATTTTGGACTTTTAAATGACAGGCTACAAGAACAGTATATTTACAATATAATACATTACAGTTGTATTGCATTTTATTGTAGAAGCGATCAGACTCCCTAGGGCTCAAACAACCTTGGGGTCCCTAAGAAAGTAATAAATATATTTTTTAAAATATAAACAAATTAATTGATATTAACCCTTTAAGGACCTGGTCCTTTTTTGTTTTTTTTAATTTCTATTTTTCACTCCCCACAATCTAAAATCTATAACTTTTTTTTTTTACACACAAAGAGCTGTGTAACGGCTTGTTTTATGCGTAACAAACTGCACTTCATAGTGATGGTATTTATTCTTCCCTGTCGTGTACTGGGAAGCTGGAAAGAAATTTAAAATGCAGTGAAATTGGTGAAAAAACGCATTTGTGCTGTTTTCTTGTAGGCTTAGATTTTACGGCTTTTACTGTGTGCGCCAAAAATGACAAGTCTACTTTATTCTTTGGGTCGTTGCAATCACGGGGAAATCAAATTTGTATAGGTTTTATAATGTTTTCATACATTTACAAAAATTAAATCCTCCTGTACAAAAAGTTTTTTTAGATTTTGCCATCCTCTGGCGCGAATACCTGATGTGTTTATGATTTTTAATTTTTTTTCCTTTTTTTTATTTTTCCTTTTACGATTATTCAGACTCCCTAGGGTACTTTTTTTAAAAAATCAGGTAACATGTATTAATAAACAGCAATAAATGACAATGACATGTTTGTATAATTATCTAATAATGTTACATCGATTCGTACAGGAAAAAAATATTCCCACTAAACAAGAACAAACCCCCCCCCCCCGCCCGCCCCATCCCTACGATACGGCCCTTCGTCCATCAATTACGCTAAACCCCTCATAGGAGCGCTTTTTTTCCCCCTTTTTTATTTAAATACCACCTTTACCCACTTATGCCTAAACATATGATGTTCAAAGTTCCATCAATCCCCCAGGTCTAGCTCTCCTCCAGCAATGCATCAATTCCTCAGACGCTATTCCTTGACAGTCTACCCATTTCTTCCACTGCTTCTGAAACTTAGCTACCGCCTTTCTCTTCACATACACTCTCAGTTCCATACGGATAGTGTTATTCAATATAACCTTTACCTCACCTATATCTGAAGGGGAATCATCCAGCCAAAGGCTGGTGATGGATTTCCGTGCTTGATACAGAATTTTTGGCACCGCCAACTGTTCCTGAGGGACATCCAGCTGACCTATGCAACCAAGCACACACACCTTGGGTTCACTCGGGACCTGCACCTCAAATACCTCATAAATAAGTCTGCGCACATCCTCCCTTTTGCCTTTGGAAGGCAGACGCCAGTCGAGGGAAACATTAACTTTGCTGGAGGGTGCTCGAAGCGTAGTTCCTCGGCGCGCTCCTTAAACCGTATGTCAATCCGAGTGGCCAGGGTAATGAGACCACTCAGAGTAGATGGTAGATCACAAGCAGTCAAAGCGTCTTTGACCTGAGCAGAGAGGTCTTTTTTAAAAGTGGCAAGTTCAGAGGCCAGAGTACGGAACTGAACTGCATACTCTCCCACAGACAAGTCGCCTTAGGTTCAACAACGCAGTCTTAGTGGAGGAGGCCCGTGCAGGTTCTTCAAAGACGGACCGGAATTCCACCAGAAATAGTGTGGGAGTTGCCGTGACCGTATAGTCTCTAGCCCTGGCCCTTTCCGGAGAGGAGAATGATGATAAACGTCACCTTTAAATCGCTCTGTGAGAAACTGAGTTGGCATGAGTTAAATGTGCAGGGAACATTGGGTTATGAAGCCCATGCAGAACTTGGGGTCCCCACCATATTTATTGGGCATGGACAGTCGTAGCCTAGGTTCTGCAGCAGGGAGGCAAACCGGGGTAGCAGTAGACTCTGCACGAGCAGTCTCAGGAACCTGATGCTGAGTGGCTAGCAACTGTTGCAGCATGGCGGTAACTTGTCACAGATGTGCAATTTGTCAGGACTTCTGGGCCACAATGGCAGCAAGATCGGGCAGAACGGGAAGCGCAACCTTGGCGGGATCCATGTCCGGATCTTACTGTCAGGATCAGAGCTAGTGGATCCTCTAAACAACTGTGGACAATGACACAAGCCACTACCTGGGACTGGAGTCTAAGTGGCACCTGGTTTTCACCAGAGCCCGCCGCAAAGCGGGTTGGACTTGCTGCGGCATGGTACCACCAGGTTGTTCCATAGGCAGCCAAGATCGAGGTACAGAAACAGCAGGCAATCTCGTAGTCGGGACAGGAAGGAGGTCAGGACGGGCAGCACAGGATCAAAGTCGGAGACATAGCAAAAGGTCAGGGCAGGCGGAAAAGGAGCAAAGTCAGAAACGGAATTGGGGTCAAAACGGGAAATCACAGAAATAGCGCAAGGCATCAGACACAGCTTTCTCAACGACTCGAGGCATGAGGATCCGGCAGGGCTTGAAGGAAGAGGCAGGCTTAAATAGTTTTCTAGAAAAAGGCCAGGAATGTGCGCGCATGGCCAAGGAGGACAGAGCAGGAGCCGGGAGTGGTAATATGCGCTGGCGACGCGCTAGTGGGGGAGAGAGGCATAGGTGAGCCCGCGACCCGAAATATGGGAGCACCCGTGACACTCCAGCATAAGATAGGACCTACTGAAAACAATCAGTCCTTCTGCCAACCCCTATTGTGGCCCCTCCCACATTGTGACCTCTCACTTCCTGCTCATGTTGGAGCCCCTCATCTCCCCCTCATGTTGTGTCCTCTCATTTCCTCCTCATACTGTGGTCTCTCATGTCCCTCCTTTTCACCTCTCTTCTCTTCCTTAAATTGTGGCCCATCTCACCTCCCCCTCATAGTGTTGTCCTTCATCTTACTCCCATAATTTGTGCCCCCACTCATATCCCACCATATTCTGGGCCCACTCTCATATCCCTCCTATACTGTGGTACCCCTCTCATATCCCTCCTATACTGTGGACCCCCTTTCATACAAGCCCCTAAAGGTGGGCCCCCTCTCATATCCCTTCCATAATGTGGGCCTCCTCTCATACCCCCCATTTTGTAGGCACCCTCTCATATCCCCTTATATTGTAGACCCCCTCATATCCCACCATATTGTGGACCCCCTCTCACATCCCACCATATTGTAGCCGCCCTGTGGCCCACCCACTTTTGTTGCTGCTTGTTTCAAATTAATTTAAAAATGAATAAACACTACATACTAACCTGTCCTCGTTCCCCAGAAGCTTTCCTCTTATCTTCCTCTTTGCTCTGATTCTGGGAGATGATGACATCATCACTCTGCGCCTACCGGCATTATAGGTACAGGGGAATAGTGTTGATGCAGAGAGGTAATAGCTCTCTGCACAACCCAGTTTTTCAATTCCAGCTATGCCTTCTTTGGACACAGATAGAGTCTAAGTCCCAACACGGATGGCAGGGGTGGAGTCAACACTTGGCAGGGGTGGAGCTAATAGGTGCCAGGGCCCACCGGTGTTTTCACTAGCACACCGGTGGGCCAGTCCGACCCTGATGATGTAACAACTCCATAGTGACGCGGCCTGAAAAGTCTCAAGTGACCGAGTAAATTTTCGTATGCGCCAGTTTAAGGGCCATAACTTTTTTTTTTCTTGCATTGTACCTTAAATTTTTTAGTGGTGTTTTTTTCCGCACACATGGTTAAACACATAGCTAGTTAAAAAAGTAATAAAAGTTTAAACATTTTTTTTTAATTTTTATTTTGGGTTAAAAGTGGAAAAAAGGCTTTTTTTTGTAATTTATAGTACTTCTTTTAATTTTCAAATTAACTAAAAATTAACATTATTAATGAATTCCCTATTTTGTTTTGGTCATTTGGATATATATAGGGCAAACGGGGCGATTATGGCAATGCTTTTTGTAGTGTAGCGGGGGATCTTTTTTGTATTATATGGGGAAATGTCATTGTAATTTTCTGAATATTTATTAATTTTCTTTTGTGTGTTCTTACTTTATTTGTCCCGCATGAGATCATAAAAGATCCCTGGGGACATTTTCACTTTTTTTTTTTTTTTTAATTTTACAAGCTTTCCCCTGTAACTAAGGCATCCATTACTGTAGAGCCTCAGTTACAGGGAAAATGGCCACCTGTCACTAGGGTTTCTGATCAGAGCAGGACTGGGTTTAATTAGACCCAGCAGCTCTGTTTAACCCCTTTAGACCCGGCGGTCACGTGACCGTCGAGTCTATGGAGCGCAATGCTGTGAGAAGCAGAGAAGGGAGATGCGGTTTGTTACTTCTTAGTATCTCTGGGTGTCTCTGACACCTGGAGACCTGGTCCTATCTAAAGATGTCACTGCAGACTCGGGACCTGCACCCGTCTAACGTAAAACTCCTGTGTACACCAATCTTTTTCAATTAATTGATCCAAACCAAAGTGGAATGCAGGCAGGCTGTTGCAGCATTCATTGAGTCTGCGTACATCACAATTCACAAGAATCTATTGCTACAACTGCTTAGAAAATGGTAATAGAATTAGAAGCCATAATATTACTGTGAACATACAGTAGGTTTTGTCTGACTTATTTTGGTATTCTGAATTTACAGAGAAGATTTTCCTTCTATGTACCACAACAGAAATCTGATCCACACAGACTATTCATCCTCTGCTGTCCATGTATTATGTGAATGACTAATCATCTGAATGTTTGCCTTGAAAGCCTAAATTTTATTGTATGTTAACACTAACCAATTATTGCTACAACTGCTAAGAAATGAATGGCAAGTGAAAATGGGGGCATATTCTGGCTTTACACCTAGGGCAGCAAGAGATGTAAATATGGCCCTGACTTTATGACATAGTTTTGGCTACATAAAATAGTTGGAGTCGTCGTATTAGGTAAGAATACCTTGTTATTGTTGGAAGCAACGTGCGTGCCAGACATAATGATCATGCTGAGATTCTGGAAGTTAAAAAATTAAAAAGTACAGCCAAAACATATGTAGAAGTTTATTCTGCCAAAGTAACTTTTCAAATCTTTACTTATTCGCCAGATATTTGGATAAATCTTGCCACAATGTCAGAAAGTTAGAAGACAGTATCCAGCTTGATTTTGTTTGATAATAATATATTCCACTTATGCTCCATGTAGCTATGAGGACTAAAGCTTATAACAGTAGATTGTCTCTACTAGAATTGTGAGTGCCGCAATGACTAGATGAACTGTGCTGCTTCAGCTTCTGGAACCCCCAACAAAAATATAATTTTGCCTAAACAAACCTTGACAAGTGAATGCAGTCATTTTTTAAAAACTTTTTGTTTACATTTTTTATAGAACAGTTAACAAAAATGACCACAAATGCAAATAAGAGGTCACTAAACAGACTGAGGGATATAAAAGAACTACATTCAGTAAAGTTACTTTCAAACTGAACTTTGGATTTCTTGTTCTAGTGAAATATAATGTTATCTGATTCTACCTGGGTCTACAGTACACATTTTGTACTCTTGATTTCATGGATTCCATTTCTGGGACTGATATGTTTTCACGAATTTACATTTCTGGCCATACAGGAAACTACTTTTTCCATCTGATGAGCAAAGTTCTGCAAACTGTACCTGTAAAAATGCTTACACAGAAACATATTTACTTTCGTGTCATACATACAATTGTATTTTCTGATTGTTATGTAAATACAAATGGGCACATACAGTATATTATGTATCTACAAGTAGGACATGCTTAAAGGTAGCTTACATTTACACAACCATGTCCTTATTCAACAATCACAACTTTATTAAACCACATATAAAACCAATAAAGTTACTGGGACTTGAAAGCACATGTAAAAAAAAAAAAAAAAAAAAAACACTGCTGGTGGTCAAATAAAAAGTACACATCAATACACCAAAAAGTGCATATAAATACAAATATGCATGTTTATTTAATACAATGATCATATAATACATGTATATATAAAATTGTTAGCATAAGCAGCCACCATGTAACCAAATCAAAGTCACACCAGTAAAAACGTTTGCGAGTGCACAATAGAGGATAAAATACAATAGCAACCAGACTGCATATTCAAAACAGGACCAGGAAGAAGACCACACCACCACGACCTACGTTTTGCGGTAACTTTCTCAAGGAATACTGCAAGGTGTAGCCCAAGAGGCTCCTATAAAAGGTCCAGGGGCTGAAACGAATGCCACATTATTCAATAGTATCCTACTTTTCCCCCCATGTCCAGGTGTGGATAATAAAGGCAACCTGCTACTACTGCATGTACGTATACCATCACACTCACATGATACGTTATGGTGATTCTGAGCAACATCCGTTATGTACATCAAACCAGGAAGTATCTGCTCCTTGGGGGCGCAGAAATTCCTGTGTGACCGTTAGTTTGATATATAATATGTATCGTTTGGGGTAAATGGGGCGAAATTGACAAAGATTTTAAAGTGTAAAGGGAATTTTCTAGAATTGTACTTGGAATTATATATCTATATTCATAAATGTGATTTGTGTGCTTCTTAAAGTTATTTGTTGCCCATCACTTTTTTTTTTTTAATGGATTTTTTTTCTTTCAAGTTTTCCCCTGTAACTAGGACAGCTGTAAGAGCCCCAGTTACAGGGGGAAACTACCACCTGTAGGGGCTGATGTCAGATCAGAGCTGTACTGGGTCTGACTAGACGCAGCAGTTCTGATTAACCCCTGCAAATCTATAGAGCCAGCAGCTGTGTCAGGTCCTGTATCAGCTCCTGAAGTAGCTTTATTCAATGAGAAGGAGAGGGTAGAAGCAGTAATAAACCACTTCTGCAGCCTTTGTTGGCCTCTGACAGCCTAAGAACTGTAATCTAATTCCTATGCATGATGAGAGCAGAAGGTTTTTTTTTTGGGCCCAAAAATTTTAAATTACAATTACAAGATTATAAAATGAAATTAATATAATAAATTCACCACTTTTATATGGATAGCACCAGCATTGTAGCTGAAGTTGGGGAGTGTCAAACTGCTCTTAGCTCTCTGTATTTAAGGTGCAGCAAGCTTCTGGTTATTTACTACAGTGGTCACACATAAAGAGCAGTGGGTATGTGAATTATTTTACAGAAAATATCTCATATCTCTATTTTTCTGCTACTATTACCCTCACACACAATTACCTATCACTTTATGCAGTTTCATATGGTCAAAACTGGTGACAAATTACCTTTCAAAATAAACACATAGATCACCTTGTGTATTATTATATTTGTATATGTCTCCTATGATTTGTAAAGCGCTTCAGAATTTGATGGCGCTATATTAATAAAGATTACTATTATTTTTAGAGGGCAGATTTTGATGGAATTTGAATCTTTTTCAGGTGCCATGAAACATTTGCAAATTCCCAGTGGTAACAGAAAATTGGAACATTTGTGTTAACCCCATGTGTGTTTCACAGAATTTATTTCATTTGGCCAATGATAATGAAAAATACATTTATTTAATAAGAATGTTGCTTTGACCCCCACATTTTTATTTTCCCAAAGGGTTAAAGGGGGATAATGTACACCACATATTGTAATGCAATTTTTTCCTGGATTGAAACAGCTGTAGGGACAGATGGCAGGGCTCAGGATCTAGTTGTAATAGGTCAGCTCTATGTCAGTTTAGCAGAACCCTTGAGATACATAAACCTGTACCCCAGAACCTCAATGATCTGAGGGACACCCTTCAAGAAGATTGGGATTCTGCCTCAGCAGACAACTAGTCAATGTGTGATAAGAATGAAAGTCATTGTCAAGCTGTAATTGATGGTCAAGGCCAAATGATAACATATTGTGACATATGATCAGAAACTGATCAGAATGTCTTAAGACATGTAATCTTTCACTCCTCCCTTAACCAGTTTGCCAGTGCTGAAGGCTGAAAATCAGCCCCACACCATCTTCACTGCTGGTATATTCGTATGGTGTTTTTGTGGTCATACACAGTGCCTTTTGGTCTCCACATATGGTATGTATTATGGCATCAATCTTGGTCTATTCTGACTAGACTATATTCACCCACTTTAAATGAGCTTCAACATACTGTTGTATCAGCAGTGGTGCCTCGCATGTTGATCCTGCATACAGGCCATGGAGGTTGAGGTCATTATTTATTGTTCTATTTCAAACAATTGTACCTGCTGATTCTTTAGTTCTCCTCAGGTCTTCCTTGTCTGTTGGACAACTCTCTTATTCTTCTGTCCAAAGCAACAACAGTGCTCAAATTCTTCTGCAACCAATGCCATCAGAAGGTTTTGCAACAATAAGGTTGAGATGTTCCTTTTGTGGTACCTAGGTAATTAAACACCTTTTTTAGTTAAGCCAGATTGCTTTTTGGTAGGGCTGCTTTCCAATTACTGATGGAGTTTGTTTGCTGTTTGTTTGCTTGCAGTGGGTATTTGCAACTCTCTTTTTTTTTTCTATGGTTTGATTTCTTTGCCAGTTAGGAAAAACTATTAATGACAAATTAAATACTTGTTTCACCAACTGTAAATTATTTGTGAGTTGAAGTCCATGCTGATTGTTGAAGTAGACACCATGGAAATGTTGTATGTATAGAGCTGGGTGAGTAGAGCATTTTGAAATAGTCTTTCAGGAAACAATTCACTACTAATTGTATTTTATATATTTATAATTCAGCTCTTTTTATTTCAAGACTAATCTGTTACCATAAATAAATGCCTAGGCCATTATACAAGGTCTTATACCTCTTTTGTCACCCCCTCATCTTCATAGACTTCTAACTCTTATTGGTTCATATGACTGTTATTACTCTGTAATGTCTTATTTTATTTGTATATTATTATTAAATGAGCACTAATTTGACAGTAAAGTTGTAGGTAGAAAATGTATGTTGAAATCAAAAAGACTTGGGCAATTCATATTTACAATAGAATATGGGTTTCCACCCCATCATCATTTTCTTCATTGTCGTCACTCTAATCTGATCTCACCATCACTCGTTTTTCTCATCGACAGGGATGTCTGCTTAATTCAGCACCAAACAGCCAACCTGGCAGCCAAGAGCACCAGTTACTGCTTCATCTGAGCACCTGAAATGGAAATGATCACGAGCAGTGCCTTACCGCAAGTAAGGATTAATCCTGTACCAAGGCTCCAGTGGTAGCACCAGGCAGCTTAAGTGCGGGTACTAGGCAAAAGTGGCGCTACTGGCACAGTCTCTTCTGTCGAACCAACAGAGCAACAGCAGCAAACCACTGTTTCACAACAATCACCATTAGCGCCACACAGGCATCCCTAGTGTATTATCCCCTATGCATGTATGTCTAGCCTTTGACTATTTGTTATTGTCACTAGTGTATTTTGTACCGTAATCGTTTCCTCATATGTAATGTAATGTGGTCATGTTAACCTTTATTTGTGCTGTGTCGCATTGTCCTGCAACTATATTTGTAAGAAACTAGCAACATTTCAGAACGAGATTATCGTAATGTATGTATGTATACTGTATACTGTTACTTCACTGGATCTGTAAAGAGACCACTGGTAGCAGGCTTACAGATCCTGCTATAACAGCCACAGAGCCCACTGATGATAGCAGACGGGGCACCAGCCGGATCCAAGATGACGGTACCACATTTGGTGGTGGCACTTAAGGGGTTAACACCCAGCCAACACCGATCGAGAGTGTTAGCCATGGTTGTCATCCGCATAATACAGCTAACACCTATTGTGTACAGAGCGGGCTCAGCCTGTGAGCTAACTATTTACATCTACATCCTTAACGGACAGGTGACGTACAGTTTGGTTACATGTCGGAAAGGGATTAAACACTATCTGATATTTGACATAATTGTACAGCACACAGTTCTGAGACTACTCCATACATGGCAAGTGCTGGTGATTTTAAAGAAATTATACCATGAATCTGCTTTGAAAATCAGAGCTAGTCACCCTTCAGATTCTGTGTCCCTTAGCAATTGCAGCATCTAAGGCCTCTTTCACACTTGCGTTGCAGATCCCGTCAAAGTCTAATCAGGGTGCGATCAGGGTTTGGTCAGTGAAAAACTGACTGAAAACTGATTGAACTCTGATGCAAAATGTCAGAGTTTGTTCAGTTTTTCATGCGCGTTTTCCAAGAATTTTCAATGCAATTTCAATGCGTTTTTCACGTGCAGATAATGCACGTGAAAAGGACTCAGGTCTGAGCTCTATCTTTTCTATGGCAATTGATGCATGAAATGCAGTTGCATTGGACTTGCATGTGTCTCAGAGTGCAATGCGTTTTTGATGCATCTCCATAGACTTGTATGATGCATTTTTCATGCGTGTAACTTGCAAAAGAAGAGCATGCTGAGATTTAAACGCGCATGTGTGCATGAAAAAAAATGCAAGTCTAAAAAGACCCATTGATTACAATGGGTCAGAGTGCAATGCAAGTTCTGCACGTCCAAAGCATTCGCAGAACATGTGTGTGAAAAACGCAAGTGTGAAAGGGGCCTAAGTGGTCAGCCAAAAGGTATCCCTCTCTGTTCCCCTATGTACCCTAAGAAGACAACTGCAGGGTGAAAAGTAGCCACCAATTTCACCATTATGGTACATCTACAACATTGTATAGTGTGTAATAATTAGAAAGAGTAGGAACACAAGTAATGCAATGTATTGTCCCACTCTCTTAAATCCTTGAAGAAGACAAAAAAAAAACAAAACTCATAAACAATAATAGAAAGTTACCCTTTCAACATTTTACATAGAAAAATTTTGGATTTTGCCGCATCAGCGCAGGCTTTCAAGCAACACAAATCGGGGGGGGAGGGGGGGGGGCGGGCCGTCCACGATCCGACTGATTTGGACTAAGAGCTGGATTTAACTTTTAAATTGTGTCGCAAGACATGCACTTACATACACCGTAAAGAAGATGGTGAACTACGGCAGACCTGAGCAGGGAGCAACACATGCAGGATATCGGGCGCACGATCTACGTGAATCGCGGCACAGTGCATCATTGTCGGACAGTCCGGATCTGGGATCGCGACTCAGACGGGTAATTAAATGTGCGCACTATGTTATTAATCAAATTATATGTCTCAAAAAAAATGAGAAACAGAACAAAAAAAAATGTAAAAAAATTGTAATTATTGCTAAATGTTACAGATAAAAACTAAAGCTTATTCAACAAAAAAAGACTCCATATATTTTACATGGATGGATATGCATTTAAAAAAGGAAAATGTAACGGAGGCAAGAACAAAATACTAAATTTCCTGAAAAACAAAAGCCCTGTTATGACTTTTTCAATGGAAAAATTAAAGTGATATGATTTGTAAGGTGTAGATAGAAAAATAAATCGAAAAATTGAAAAATTGCCAACTACAGTGTGAGGTTAAAAAATTAGTTAATAAAGCATATTCACTGTTTATTGACATGTCCTTCAAATGCACATGTCCTTCATTGAGACAAGAACAAATGCAAGTACAACTACAAAAACTACAGAGATCAGGAAACAAGTAGGAGGACCCTGCCCATGAGGGCTTACAATCTAAATGGGAAGGTAGAGGGAGATTCTCATGGTTTTTGAGATCTCTGCTGGCACTTATTACATTTTAACCTGTCTTGCCATGTGATGATCACAGGGCTCTGATAACTATACTATGTACATGTATCTGCATATGTGCACGACAAACTGTCAACCTTTAGAAGTGAACAATGTAAGCATTTATTTACTAACTACAAAACAGGGATCTTATAATATGTGAGGAATTCCACACAAAGAAAAGCATTTATTTGCTTTAACGGAAATAACCCTTTAATGTAGATTGGAATTGAGAATCCTCAGTTGTGGATACCTTTGGCTAACTAAAAAGATTTATGACAACTGCAAGCTTTTGAGACTACTCAGGTATCTAAAGAAACAGTGTTTTTTATAGATAGTTTTTTATCGTGCCTGAGGAAGAGATCTGAGTAGTCTTGAAAGCTTGCAATTCTCATCAACCTTTTTAATAAGCCAATTAAAGATGTCAACAACAGAGGACTCTCACTTTTTATCAATCTAACCACAGGCTAACACGATGCAAGGAATATTTTTCTCTTTAATGTATTCACTATTCTATTGTACAAGTTGCTACAGTTCTAAGAATTTCACCAATTTAAGTGTTATGTTTTGTTATGAGACATTCAAATTACACACTTGATTTCAATTAGTTCTGAAACATTGATAGAATAATATCTAAAGTCTTGAAGTCTGGATCCTACTACATTACCCAATTAAAATGTAAAATACATCACAGGCAAAATGCTAAAGATTTCAAATAGAAATTACAGTATTAAAAATAAGATTTTGAAAAATAAGAAATTTATGATACAAAAGTTATTGGCAGCAATGAATTAATATCCAACAAATATGTTTGATACATTTTTCCAAATATTTATTTATACCATATAATTACCAATATATGTAGTTGTTTTATTTATGTTATGAAAGTTATGTGTTTCACTATAAATCATATTAGGTATAATTGGTTTCCCTGCATTTTTCTGTCATGTATTACGCATGCTCAAATCTGTACATTTGCTACAAATTGTTTTCATTATTTCTATAAACAGCTGTTAAAAAAAACGGAATCATACGAAACAGTTGAACCTTTTTGCACTAAAATCATTAGCTTTTGTGGGCAACTTTCCATTTTGAAGTAAACACTTAAAAAATTTGGGAACATAATAGACTTCAAAGCTGTGATAAGAGGTTTTCAAAAGGGTGATTTTCATTTGAAAGTGAAATGACACAATGTTAACACAAGTGATGATTAAGGAGGGAATGTAAATCATGTGCATATATAAGCACTAAACCTTCTCAGGTCAATTTACCCCATGAAAAAAACTATCCAAAAAAACTAAAACAAACTACAATTAGGCAGAAAAATAAACAAAATAAAAAAGTATAAAACATTTTTTACATCACAATATAACATAAAAATTGAAATTGTAAAAATAATTTACTTAATAAAAACCTTGAAAAAAACAAATCCAAAATAATCTGACTAAATGTAGCAAAGGAAAATAGGTAATAAAAGTCAAATAAAACAAAATGGTGTTTCAATCAGTATAAAAAATGCTATGCACTATGGGTTGTCACTAAATCTTCTATTTACAGGTATTAAACATTTTATTTATATTATTGATCTAAATTTCTAAATTTGAATAGTGAAATATCATTTTAAAAAAGTGTATAAGAAGAGTATAACAATAAGAATAGGTATAGTAAAAGGTTGAATTTAAATATTTTTTTTTCTAAAAGAAATAAAAGAAATTAACATTTTGTGGTTTGCCGGTATAATAAGAGAAAAGCCAACAGTATGTGATGCAGACAGTGGTCCCCTGCAGATTTTTGGCTGCTTAGTTGACAAGAGTTGAAAATGTTTAGGTAGTAAGCACAAACACATTTACTGACTGCTCTGGACACTACTGTCAAATATTAACTGACTTTAATAGGAAAATACACAGGGGTTAAGCTACATAGTATTTATCAGGAGGAATATGTGCTTGACATAATATATTTATTATATTTGTTATCATGACTAAATTAATATATTCGTGACATTCATATTATGTGTGTTTAATACTATTAAAATCATTGGTATATTCATTTTAACCATGCATTTTTTGTAATTTATAAATCTTTCTTCTGAGCAAAAAAAGGGTTTCCTTGGTATGTAAAAATGTATTATAACTTGATCTTTAATGAATTAAATCAATTAGTGTTTTTAATTACACATACAGGTCAGGTAACTGTTCATTTCCTGCCACTTTATAGCTATAAAATATAAAGTAAAAACTAATGTCTGAAAACTAAACTAATTGTAATAAAGCAGCTAATACAATTTCATTCCACAAAAATTTTAAATTAGCGGTTTCTTTTTTTGTAGGATTTAAGCTTATGCTTAGAATGTTTTTCTTTTTGCTAAGGATAAACATAATAATGAATATAAAGCTAACTAACATTTCACTCATGAATGCTACCAGTGTAAAGTAGAACCCTTACAATTTATAAGTATGCGCCATGGACATAAGATGTCTTTCATTTTGTGTACAAAATACATGAGTGAAAATTCAGTTTAATAAATGGGATATTGGATTTTACAGGTGATGAGCTTTTTTATATTTATTGAAATTGAGATATTTCTTTAAACTTTCAACTAAAAGAGACATTGAATAAGGTAAACATGTAGCTTTCTACTTTCACGTAGATGGTAGAAAGTCATGTAAATCTGGGTCAAGTGTTTGAAATATACACTTGCTAAGTGAACTGCATAAGCTAATTAAAACAAATAAATAAAACAAATCAAAATATCTACATATTTACAATTTATAACTAGTTTATAAATATGGCGATTTATAACCCCTGATAAATAAAACTATTAAGAAGACATTATCAGTTGATTTACATACAAAATATTTATCCACATTTAGGGTCCTTTTTTGTGTCAGATTCAGGTAACACATTTTCCCCCATACACAAATGTTAGAGTGCCCCCCTCTGCCTAGTTACTAAACTGCATGACAATCTCAGCTGTCTGACAACCAAATGTTCTTAGAAAGCCACATGTTATTTCATTCCTGACAATGCACTTCATGTATCTTGTAAATGGTAGGAAATTGTGTAGATATTTGTACAGAATTTGTAAAATGTAATACTAACACACATAACGTTTTGCATTTTTTTGTATTATGGTTTTTACTTATTTTGATTTTGCATATTCATACAATTATATACAGTGCACACTAAATACTAAACTAAAATATAAATTTACCTAGTTTTATAACTGGTGAATATTTAGGGTTTTATGTGCTTTTCCATTCACATGGTCTATTCACTGAACACATTACGGTTTCCCTTTAAATTGTTATAGCCTACTGCCCGGGAAACGATTTTTACAAGAATATAAAACATTTTTGTTTGGAATGTATCCATAACATGGAAACTGAATGACAATCTCTACAACTTCCTGCAGGACTTTCACCATCAAGATTTTGTCAAATCTGGAGTCTATGCTTAAAACACCAGAAAATACTGCAGCCGACTCCTAATATGTTATAAACATATTTGTTGGTATATATTATATATACTTTAAAGTAACAATTAGCCGGGCAAATAGAATCTTTTTGTACGTCAAGGCCAGTTTTACACACAACCTAAGCTATTTAGCCAAAATGTAAGAGTTTTATTATTATAGTTTATTTATCCTGTCCAATTTGAGGCATTGCAAAGGTAAACCAGTCTAAATTAGGCACACAATTTATCACTGTGATTGATTTATCCAATTGTTGGTCAACTTACTTTCCATTTAAATCACAAAAAAATATGATCAAGGTGTGGGTTAAATGTGGTTTACTGCAGGAATTAGTTTTTAGCATAGTTGAAGTTGTAAATCTCTCTAAGTGAGAATTTGCTCTGTGCTACAAATATAAGACAATGCAGCCATTTCTACCATACCTTTAAATTTCTACTTTCACCGTGAGACTGTTTTAACGAAGATTATTAAGTGTTAAATGTTTTAAATCTTTAGGCATATGCACAAGTAAGTGCCTGGTACATACCAGATATGTCTTTAAATGATCAGAAGCTATGAGAATATATTGAAATATGGCCGTATTCTACTGTATGTATTTTTAATGTACTGTATGCAGAAAGTCTCAGACATGTAGAGAACACAGCATTAAATGTATATTTGGCGGTCCTTTAAGACACAGGTTTCCTTTTTGGCACATGTAAGTGAAAATATGCAAACAACCATCAAGAAGACTTTTTGTGTTCAATTCCTTTCTTTAGTTTGAATGTAACATTTATTAGTTAGAAAATAATAATCAATTTAAAACATTTTTGAAGCTTCTGAAGCCACAGTAATAGACATAAAGAATGGGATATATTTTATGATAAGATCTATTTCGATGTGATAAATAATTTATACAACATAATTGTCTAAATTATGTAACTGGCATCTTAGCAAAAATCTGATTTTCCATTAAAAAAAAAAAAAAAGATGTGTTCTACAGAACTTTATTAATCAAATACAGCCAGTCCCCAGGTTACGTACAGGATAGGTTCTGTTGGTTTGTTTTTAAGTTGAATTTGTATGCAAGTCGGAACTGTATACTTGTTGTAGCCCCAAACAAAAATTTTTTTGATCTCTGTGACATTTGGATTTTGAAAATGTTGAGTTGTCGTAAGAACCAGGATTAACAATGAAGCTTCATAGCAGACACCTCGGATAACTGTTACAGCTGATCACTGTAACCTAGGGATAAAGTACAGTAAATGACAAACATCTAGACATCCGTTTGGAACTAGGGGTTGTCTGCAAGTTGGGTGTTCTTAAGTAGGGGACCGCCTGTAAACAAAATTATAGTTATAATTTACATATAACATACACACAAAAAAATATTAAAAAACACTTAAACATGTCTACTACATGGTTACACACAAGCCTTGGGATAGGCATGGTATGTTCCAATTGCCTAAGGAACCCTCAAGTCCTGCCTCATGCCACAAAGTACAGGAAATGGTAAGAAACAGGTGTATAAACAATAAATTGATCTGCGTACCATCTAAAAAAAAAAGAGACATGGAAATGTAATGCTACCATCCAAAATTACACTTACCAACGTATATACAATACCAAATGAATGGTGGGGTAGACCAATTACTGTGTAATGACAAAATTACTTCATTCTATGTTCTAGATAGATACAGTATACTGGGAAGTTCTTAAGAAAAAGTACATGTTGGCAGGGTAAGATCTTGAATCCCACATATGGATTTCATTCTTCCTGTGTCCAAAAAATAAGGAGGAACTTCTGTAAACAAGGAAATAAACTTAGTCTGAAAAATCTATCAAAAGACAATATTTTGTGAAGACTGGCGCAACACTGACACAGCAAACCCATTGTACTTCTGTTTTGCTATATACAGCTGTGTTTTCACAGATGCAAAGCCATGTGTCTTCTCCAAAAGATGCAGCCTTCCTTTAGATGTGACTGCAGATCAAAGCGTCAGATTCAGAAATACAACATTCTCTATACTTGTGAAAGTCACATTTCTGAAGTCACTGAGAAATCAGCATCTGCTGTCCTTATGTACTAGTAGACAGTAGGGTCACTAATAAATGTAATTTGCTATAGGCCCAAGAAAAATTCACACTTTCTTTCAGATAAATGTACCAGGGAAATCTCTTAAGCAAAATCAGATTAGTACGGGTCCAACTACTAGCCTCATCTAACCACTCTGACAAGCACTATGTCCCCTACATTATTTACCAAGTATAAAACCATACAATTGGTAGTGGCTCTAACTGGTACTGCAGCTCAGTGACATTTAACTCAAGTATAATCTTAGTTACTCCTAAACACTTTGAGTAAGAGTGATCTTGGTAAGTAACCTGGTAAACAATGATTGAGATGCTATCCCCCAACTTCAGCTGTTCAGTGAAGGAGTCTATCCAAAAGATAAGAAGACATCAGAAGTCTGGAAACTCTAAGTATCCCTGTAATATTCTATGTTTTGGTTCCCAATTCCTCAGTATACTCTTATCATGCTTATGTACATATTGCACAAAATCTACAAAAACTGCTAAGTTAGAAAAGTGCCTTACTTTATTCTTATAAGTGTGTGTGTGTGTATATACGTTCTGCATATTACATGAAGCAGATAGCATCTATATCTGTGAAATTGACAGTATTAAACAAGTTTGATGTCTCAACCCCAGCTTACACATATGCTCACTGCATGAATGTTAAAAAACCTGCTAACATTACTGAAGGTATTACACCCCAGGAGCTCGCTCACATGTAACCATGGTTACATACAGCCCGTTTTTTTCTACCGTGACATATTGTGTCCAAATTATTTCCCACTGCCTATTTCTAAATGCTAAATTATCAATGTACATTACAGTATGTAGACAGATGATCTAGAAGATTGACAAATTAATAGGTTTATACATTTATCACACTTGAATTTGCACCAATTATTGAGATGAAACCTGAAGAAAAACTTATTTCCTAGAATGTATTGTACTCTTGTATTAATCTGTATGTAACAGAGAAGACATGTATGCCTAATGCAAAAACCCACTACTTAAAACCAAATTATTCCCTCCAAATGGAATTGATTGACACCAATTGCATTTGGGCCCTCAACAGGCCAGATTCTGCTTTATCTGAGAAAGCAAAAACCCTTGTCCAAGAGTTACGCTCAGTTCACACCAGTGTGCAGCAGGTTCTGCCCTTGTCTTTTTTTAAGCTATTACAATGGAAGTAACAGAAAGCAACATTTCCCTACATTGAGGTCAATGGAGAATGGAAAGTGAATGGTTTCCCTTCCAATCTTAGTTCTCATTAAACTCTCCTAAAATGGAGAAACCCTCGTGTGAACTGAGCCTTACTTACAGTCAGTTCATGACTTCATGAATCTTTGGGAGCCAAGCTGGTCATCTTAAAAGAAGGGCAGGGACCCAAACACAGAGTCTCTACACATCTGCACTCCAGAACACTCCTTGCACATATAACTGAAACATATTTTCATTCATGTGATAGCAATCTGTTAGGGTCCATATATAATTATACATGGATTCCAAACAATCCCTCCAGACCTATTATGACCTTTATAGAACCCAAAGAAACCATTGTTAACATAACATGGAACAAACTACATTAACAACAAATTACAACCAATTGCAGAACAGAAGAAATGAACCACAAAGATATGTAGATATGTTCTTGTACTGCTGTAGACTATTCTACAATGCTAACTGAGTCGTCTGTGTAGTTATCCTAACCCAGGATCTGGATATCAATTGGCTGTAATTTAGTTCTGACATTGAAGTTTCTGTAGTTCTATAATTCTGGTAAACAATAGTTTGGGCAGTCACACACACAGCCCTCACCGCTACTATATTTGCATTATTATATTTTGGTTTCTAGTATTAGGGCATATGACCATGGCAGCCAATCACTGGCTGATAGGTGACCACCACTGAAGCAGCAGCAGTAGACGTTGCGATGTCATCTCTTGTGCGTATGGAGCAAACACCAGCAGACGATAAGGGAGCATTGGCAGAGTAATGGTAATGTGAGAACTATTGCCTTTGTCACTAAATAATAGTGTTTATGTTTTTATTGAACTTCTTGTGATTGGACAAGCGACTAAGCTAATGTATACTGCGTTTACATCTATACCATACACACACAGCTTATTTTCTGTAACATTCCATTTGCTTAAGCAATGAGAAATGTGTGTGCTGTGTGATATCTGATGTTAGCTTTTCATGCAAGTCTGCCAACTATTTGATAAATGCAGAATTTGCTAAAATAAACATTTTCTCTATTTACTCTGGCCAGGGGTAAAATATGTGAAAACCCATGGAGTATAAGAGATACAGTTTCATTCTTTCGTTATTTTGTGAGTAAGTCTGCCCTGGAGCTATTAAAAATAAAATCAGTGCACTGTTATCATTAGAGATAAAGCAGCATCAAAGCTGGCTGCAAAGGACCAAGAACATTTTCAAGGACTTTGCTTCTAGTTTTCATCAAGTCCAGCAATGAGTAAAGGTGTGAGTGCCATCTAGTGGTGAATGGCAAGACTGCACTTTCGACCAAATAATGTCAAAGGAATATATGTAAGTCACCTTCAATTTAGCCTTATTGGAAAATAAGATCAGAAAATTGGCTTTAGGCATTCAATGCCCCAAGTCAATGGCACGCATCAAACAAGAGCAGGTGTAGTTCTGCAAATTGGGTCATTTACAATTGGCGACAAATAACCGTCATCTTGAGTTATGTTTTTTTTCATAAATCGAGTACAGTGGCCTTCCAACTAAAATTGAACAGATGGTAATTTATTCAACTACTTCCTGTTTAATTAAAGCAGCTGTCCCACTGCCCGTGCCTCTGATTCATGTCCATATATGAAGCTAAATAGTTGGTGGTGCCAAAGCTAATCTACATTACTGGCAGATTGTAAGGTACACTTCAAACTCCAGATAAATATTACCATGCCACAAAATGGCCAACTACTGTTACTGCACCCTGCTGGTAAATGTTGGCTGTGACTGTGGAAAAAGATAGAGGGGTATTAGACAATCTTCACAAATAAAAAGAAGGCAAACAGCAACGTCATAGTAAAGGTCTGACACTCTTCCAGGCGTGCACACACTGAAGAGAATAATCAACATAATTCACCGATTATTCTACGCACAATGGAGAGCAGCCTCAGAAACTGCTTGCCTGCTTCATCACAGTTCTACATCAAAGTCCTGAACAAGCGAGAAAGATAAATGCCCAGTGCAAAAAAGAAGCGTGCGCTGTAATTGACTCGTTAGTCAATCTATTTTCAGACGTCCTGTTTGTAGCATGAACCAGACCATCGAAAGGTTGGTTTACGTTAAATACCTATAACATGCTGTTTATTTCTAAATAATATCTAAATCCCTTTGTCCCTGTATTGCTACTTTCATTGCAGAAACACAGTCTGAAAACTACATCTGGATGTAATAAATGGAAACAATAAGGTCTGAATTCTGGAAAACGATGACAGGTCAATGTGATGAAAAGAGATGTCACATCACAGATGAGCCACCATTCACTTGCATTCCAAACCCAGCAAGTTCCTTGGCAGTGTTATTTCTCGCATCTACTTTTCTGATTTGAATAAAGAAAAATTTCAAGTGTTAAAGAAATATTCCCTTTTCAGATATGTATGGCATATTTACAGGATATGTTATAAATGTCATCTCTAGGACCTCAAGAGCTGAGGTCAAGAGCCTCCAGCATGTGGCTGCTATAAATGAGGGGATGGCCATGCACATCTCTCTCTTCATTCACTTCTATATAAGTTTTAAAAACAGTCGACTCTGTCATTGAGATAGGTTCTAGAGGTGGGACTCACAACCATGCTTTAAAATGTCTTAAAAGGGAACCTGTCATGCATACCTAGCCACACCCCACACCCCCCTCCAAATCAAGGGTCCCATCTCATTTACTGTAGTGAGTTGCTCATTCCTGTGAATTGAATCGCCGGATGTTCATGAGCCGGCCTGAGTCCGGCTGCAACACCCCCTCCCTGCACATATCATTAACACCCATTTCTGTGCTTCAGCATAGCAGGAAGTATGTGCGCCAGAGGGAGATTTAGAAAAGAGGACAGAAGACAAAAAGGGGTGTTACAGCCTGACTACGGACAGCTCAGGATTCCCAATATTACACTGCATAGTAGGGAGGGGTCATTTTAGAATTCACCAAAGCTGCAGACTCTTTTCAATACCTTCTTGCAGAACAACTAACTACAGTACATACAGTAGGACCTCCGTTTCGGGATCTAGATATGCCCCCCAGGTTCTCTTTAAATAAGAAAAGGGCTAGCTATTCCAGTATTTTTTCTTGTGTAGTGGCCAGGCTTCATGACTGAAGGCACAGCCAAAACTTCAATTCCATTGCATGACAATTAACTGAGCATCTAGTCAACTTCTTCTGGCTCTGTGCAAGGAGTTTTGCCAGGCCAGAACAGCTGCTTATTGAGGACACAACAATACGTTTCTGATGGCCCATACTAGTCTATTAAAACTTTGATCTAGTGAATAGATTGTCAGTCAGTGGTTAACACTGTTCAATTGGATAACATCTCCCATACTCTAAGAACACACTGATGTTTAATTTAAAATGTATACTTGCCCCAATCAGGCTCCTGGCTCGCTCCAGTACTTCCACTTTCAGGTCTTGTGCCAGAATGTAAATTCTAGTAAGGTCTTGAAAGTCCCAGATTGACTCGGGAACAAGGAGATAACAATGTGTCCTTATATTTTCTAACCCTGGTCCCCTGGGCATTTCCAATATTTAAAAAAAACATTCTTATGGTTGACAAACCTCCCTATGTTATTTTTTTAATTTGCCATAAATGTTATATGCCAGAAACCTGCCATAGTATTACTGCAAAAAATGCATTCAACGTTTACGAAGTATAATGGAAAGTGACGGATTAGGCTGAGTCACCTTTTGCTGGGAACATGGAAATTGGGCACCCACAACAGTATAACAACTCTAGCAGACAATTCTCTTGAAGGCAATACAGGGAAGTGCTTCATTGGAATTCAGTTTTACTATATTTAAGAAAGGCTGACTGCAAGTCTGCTAAATACATCTACATTCCTATAAATGTCAATTACTTTCTGATCTGTTTTATATTACAAAAAACTGTGTTTGATTTAAAACACAGCAGACAATGTGTCGACACAATTTTCCCACCCAAGCATCAGATTTATATAAAAGATTTGTTACTTGGAAACTTGCAATCATACAGGAAGCTTCAGTTCTCATGCCAGCATAGGATCAATAATGAAAATACATGAAATTATGCTAACTTATATTCTTGTATATACAAGAAGTAATGTGAATTAATAGCTTTTCTATATCAGGGCCTGCACAACCTTTCTTTTGGGTTCCAGGGCCACCGTGTTGTGACCCTTTGCAGCGATGCAGTCCAGCAAAACTTAGCCACTTGGCTCTACCACATTGTCTTTTTACATCGTTATTTTTGTGGCAAAAGCAGGACTTCCAATATGTACACAAAAAGAAAAAAGTGCTTATGCTCACCCACAAGATTGCATGTTCGTAGTCATTCCGTGCTGGACAGAGAGATGGAGTGCGCTTGGTCCGGATCCAAGGTAGATAACAGGAGAAAAAAAGGAAAAAGAAAAATATCCACTCTAGCCGCACTGGTGAAAGGGAAAATAAAATTTTCTGTTTAGTTGACTACGAACATGCAATCTTGTAGGTGAGCATAAGCATTTTTTTCTTTTTGTGTACATATTAGAAGTCCTGCTTTTGCCACAGTCCTTAGTATGACTAAGGACTGATACAATGTTTTGTCCGAAACGCGTCATCCACTTGCATTTTTAAGTGATGTTTTGTCGCTTTTAAAGTTTTTTGATGAATTTAATAAACTAAACAGGACTTCCAATATGCCAGGATGAATCCTCTCCTTCCTGGCTCCCGATAACCTTGGAGTTAAAGGAAACCTACCATTTGATTTGATACATTATGAAGCAAACATACCTTGAGAATGCTGTAGGTACACTGATGCAGGATCATATCTTGGTTAATCCCTGTGCTGAGTTAGATCTGATAAAACAGATCTAACATTATGTTAATGAAGATCTGTCGCTTCTATGGCTCCTTTGGGGCTTGTCCTAGCATGTGAGTTTTTCTCTGCAGGAGAGGATGATGCAATCACTTTTCTCCCTGCCAGACAGAATAATAA
Organism: Engystomops pustulosus; assembly: GCA_019512145.1. NCBI lineage: Eukaryota > Metazoa > Chordata > Amphibia > Anura > Leptodactylidae > Engystomops > Engystomops pustulosus. Next base: position 75,039,088 of record CM033642.1, read on the forward strand.
ATTGCTGCACCATCCCCCAGCTGCTGTCTATGAGTAATCCAGGTCAGGTTAGTCATACTTGACTAACCTCCATTTGTAATTACAAGCTCAGTGTCTAATATGTTGATTTAGGCAGCCAGCCTGACCTAGCTTTCCCAAGGTCCTGAATGTTGTAATTGTTTTTTCAGCAAAACCACTCAGCATATGGAATAGCCAAGATATGATCCTGCATCAGTGTAGCTACAGCAGTCTCAAGGTATGTTTGCTTCATAATGCATCACATCAATTTGTAAGTTTCCTTTAACTCATTTAGATGGCTTGGTTGGTATTACTGTGGCATCTTAAGAGTTAAGATGTGGCATAAGGCTGCATAAACAAATATGTACTTACCTTTTCCTTCCCTCTGGAGTTCCACTCCGAAAACACGCCTACCTGTCATCATATTGCAGCACCTGATACAGCACTGAGACAGGGGTCGGAACTTCCGTGCCCCTGTAAACAAACAGGAGTGCAGCGTGGGACACCAGGAAGGAAGGAGGTGGCAAGTGCACGTTTATGTATTTATACAGCCTCCAGCCACCTCGCTATTTTTTCTAACTCTCGGACAACCCCTTTAATATACTGCAGACCTAAAACACCCCATATGCCAGAGCTATAAAGCAGGCAAACCCACTATAATAAAATGGATGCGCTTCTTAGACAGACACCCATATGCAACAGCACTAAAAAAGCTAGTCATATATGTGGTCAATATTTCTTCTCTGGCATACTAAACTGAGTAGTCAAATGTTTAGATATTTTACAAGATGGTAATGTGTGTAAGAAAATAATATCACAGATTTATAAATATCTGGTAAGGCATTTTTCTAGCACAATTAAACATAAAATTCAAATCAACAAAATGGAACAAGTGGTTAGTTCACAGATTAATTGGATGAGAGTTTATGGTAATATCAGAAATTGATCTACTCTGGTAGATTAATGCAGAATGAAGATTAGGTCCAAGTCTGTTTGCTATAAATGTAAGGACACTGGTGCAGATTTTTTACATGTTATATGGAGATGCCCTATTATTTTTGGGAAGACATTTTTGATCATATATCTTAGTTATTTTATTCCTTCAATTCAAACTGATATACTATGTTATAGAGGAAAATCTTCAGGACCGAAATCAGTATATTGTTATTGTGTAAGTCCTGCATGTGAGACATATTTGTATTGTTAGAAAATGGGGTAGCTGAGAGACCTAATAAAATTGAATGGCTGTGACTAACTAACGAAATAAAACAATATGAGCGGATATGGTTTACCAAACAGAGTCCAAAGTCCAGATCAAGTGGAGGAAAATCTGGGCAAAATGGGAATGATATGTATCTGATTTTTTTTCTTTTCCCTCTACCAGTGTAGGGGGAGGGTGCAGAATAAAACAAAAACAGAGGAGTCACAAGTACTGGGGTTACATAGTGGGCTGCAGATTATGTGCACCTCACTAGAAGGTCCCCCGTAGCTAATAACAGTAGGCAGGATCTCTTCTGCACATCAGATATCATAGTTATCATAGTGACTTAGACTGCTTGATAAATCTGCCATATAAAGTGTTAAGGCCTGCAGTGTATTTCCTACTATTGTGGTAAAAAATTGCACAAAAGTTACAAGTTTTTTTGTGCAACCAGTTCCTCCAAAAGGGTACTGGAGTATTTGCGACTAAGTATACATTGGCATATAGTGACAGACAGAGGCGGGGGGTGACCTAGTGATGTCCCTGTCCATATAAAAGGACAGTGACATCACTGGGGAAATATCATATACATCGACAGCAGCCAATCGCCGGCTGCTGCCGTTGTACAAGCATACAGTGGGATACGCCTTTGCCGGACATTGTAGGGACACCTTGAAATCCCCTGCCATGACACAAAACATAATGTGAACCCAGCCTAAGTTTACATTTCACAAATCCAAGTAGAACATCTGTATTCTCTTAGGAGAAGAGATCTGGATATATCTGGTGTAACGCCAACTTTGGGGTCACAATTACAATGAGGAAACAAATAAATTGCATGTAATTTATATTGATCATGAAATATATCTGGTGTAAGTTAAGTGCAGTGAAAAGTGGCATGTGCACGCAAAAGTCTTTGAAAAAAATGCGCAAATCAGCAGATGCAACATTTATATGCCAGAAAACTGTCATACCAACATAGATGATTTCCCCCACAGTCTCTTTCCACTACGTTGCCCATTGTTAATACAATTAGCCGTCTCGCCTCCACTATGAGGTCACAAGTAAATGGCACAAATTGTATGATTAATTGCTGGACAATAATACCAGGTTATATAAAAATATGTAATGTTGTAACATTCTAAAATGGTCAAATAAACCAATGCTATACATCTCTTGAGCCCAAAACAGCAAGGAGTATTTTCTAATTATGTTGTTTATTAATGAGGTTTGTGATTATTGGTTTAATTGCTAATGTATGGAAAAAAATCCGATTTAGAGAGACACCGTTGATCATACTAGCTATTAATATTGATTTTTATTTTTTTTTTTTCATTTCCAGCTCACACTGGAAAATTTTAAAAGTTTTGTCGGCACTAGTTATTTTATATACAAGGCGCACTCTTGTTGGCAGTGCATTGAAGTCTCAACTGCGATTCTGTAAAGTGTACATATACAACAGACCCCATATAGGTTTTAAAAGTAATAAAATAACTGCATATGGTTAGCTGCATTATTGTAGATTTAATAAACATGTCACTTAATTACATGCACTTTAATGAGCAGCAGTTTATAAAGTGAATTAATCATTGTCTCATGGCAGGGACTGTCTGGCTGGTTTTGTAAAGAATAGCAATAATATCACCACAGAGCAGCAGGGTATATTAGATTGACTTTTATAGGTCATGTTTAACTTTACTAAGCCATGTGCTACATGTCAGTCCTTACTAGACAAGTCTTCCCTCCCAATTTCTCCAGCTCCAAAAGTGGAATACACCGTACTACCATATCATTTCAACCATGCAGCCAATCCAGAATGAATTATTGGCCTAAGTGTCTAAGATTGATAATTAAAGTGGCCTAGAGAATACGATATGTATAGCAATACCCTATGGAATGGTCTTTACCATTAATAGGTTAAATGGCTTATTACATGTTTCAATGGATGCAGTAACCTGTACCACATAAGCCCATGAAAATTCACTTAAATGGGAGCAGCTATTACTTGGCTCTGCACAACTGTGGGCTGTAAGATTCTCACCAATCTAATATAGATGAGTGATCCTAAGGCCGCGTCTTTCATGTCCGTAAGTTGGAAAGACCCATCAAGGCAACAGAACTCAAAGAAGTGTTCATTCACATATTCTGCACTCACATTAAAATACATTTATGTAAGACTAACTAACCAATGGCACCACCCATTGTCAGAAGAGAGTGGGTGGTTTTTATGGTGTTAATTATGATTGGGATATTTTGCCAGAACCCCATGGTAGGAAGATGGTAACATTTGCAAAATCATGTAAACTATCTATGAAAAACAGGAGGGGAAAAGGAGCCTAGCAATGCTGTTCAAACAAAATAATACTTCAGCTCTATTTACTGTAAAAAACATTTCTTGCATTTGCAACCTGGGAACATAAGACGTACTTGGAGTTTTACCGTGTACCAAACTTTTTAAAGAGAATGTTGTAAATTCAACATTTCATAAACCACATTTTAATGTCAAAACAACCACAAGTTTTACACTGTAGTAAAAGTACTGCAAAGTGGAGACTGTATAAAAATAAGTCCCCCGTGAACTGTTTGTTTCTTGGCAAAGCCCAAAGAAGTTAAGCAGGACATGACCTATGACTGGCATAATCAGTACAAGGAACGTCAAAAGCTTTATAAGAACAAACTGCATATTTCTGTGGCTAATCAATCAAAACGTCATATATTTTTATGCAATAAGTAAGGAATTTATTTACAGATCAATCCATGTATGATATGTATGTCCAGCATATCATTTACTTTTGGAAAAGTTGGTTTTTTTTAACTCATACAGTAGGCTAGCATTTTTCTATTGGTGGGGTTGTTGCCACTTTTGAAATAGATCTAAGGCAAGTAATAAATCACTTTGTTTTAGTCATTTAAATAATTAAATATTAATATGCAAACTGTCTAGGTTACATAAAAAGGCTGCAACAATAGAACATTTTGGCTAGCATGTTCATAATAGATATCTTCTATACTTCCCTTAGTTATATCTTTCCTTGTTGACAGTGAACTGTGTGTATCCTGATTTACATCCAAAAATAATAAAATGAAGCAGTCCTAAGTACATCTTTAAAACTAAATTAGAATTTTAAAATAATTTTTTTTCTCCATCATTGAAGAAGAACACATATACAATCGCCACAAATAAAGCCTTTTTTATACGAATGTAATCTGAAGGCAATGCAAAGAAAAGGAGAATTCTTGGTAATGTTAAAAATATATAAGCTCTTTGTAATTTTGGCCCTGGAATGTCATCTGTCTTGAGTTATGCCCACCTGGGATCATGTTGTGATCAGCAATGTGGGCAGATTACTGGAACTGTAAAAACCTTACTTTCTTTGTAATTGACATGTAAACTGTTTGAAGTTTCTCATTAAGTCCTTTAAGCAAATGAGGTGCAGATGTGTCAAGCTCAAAATACAGTAGAAGGTAAATTAGGTCGCAAAAAAGGCCTTAATCTAAATGTTGTCTAATATAAAATGCAGGAACTGTTAAAAATGCAATGTCTAGAAAACTAACTCCATATTCGGCTACCTTTTTATGCTTCATTTCCCCCTGGAGCCTCCCAAAGAGATCACTTTCAGGAAAAAAGGGAAATTTTATCTAATAAAACCAAAGAGCTGAGAGCATTTATTCCCCAAAGAAACTGGGTAAACAAGATATATTTCTACCACATGAAAAAAAAGCATGCATCTACTATACTTGTATCCTATTCTGGTAAATATGATTGCATAGTACAGCACAACTTACACAAATATTCAATATTTATAACTATGAATTTAAAACAAATGGAGGATGTTAGAGATCAGAGAAATCTCCTCCAAGAGATAAAGAACTAATGAAACTGGGTGCCAAACCTAAAAGAAGAAGTGCAGGAAATGCATTAACCAGAATAACTCTTACATCTTTAATGACTAGATCTGAAAAAGCCTTAGGTCAGAGACAAATGACCGCATTTGGTCTGTGAATCTTGGACCATGGGCTGGATGGATTTCACAGACCGGACACAGTGCACTTCAAGCATCACAGTGATCTTTTGTATAACAATATGGATGAGCTATTTTTTAAAATATATCCTCATCTGTAATGTTCTATTATTTGAATTTGAAATGAATGAAGCCAAAAAGGCGAACATGGAATACTTAAAGTAACCAGTCTCATCTGATAGGTTAAAGGTCCAAGACGGGAGAGACCGGGTGACTAAACCCCATTCACATCTCCTGAATGGTTACCATCTTTCTACAGCAGCATCTAATATATAGATATATGAGCTTGTCACCTAAGGATCCTTATCACAAATGATCCTATCCCCAATTCTGACATGATAGGGTATTATTTTTACAGAGGCCGGTGCTCTATTTCCGACTGCCAAATCTTCTACAGAATCAGTTTCAATGTGTAGCAGGCACACAGCAATAGTTAGGGACAGGAACACCGGTCTCTGTAATCCGAGGCCAACAGTGATGGGTGGTGCCGCGGGTGAACGGGAGAGGAGGGAAGTATAACAGTTATATTGTTTTCATAGCCCCCCGCCCCACTTTTTTTTTTTAAAGAAAAGACAACCCCTTTAATATTTTATATAGCCCATATTTTCTAACGTATATACTGCTAGATACCAGAACGGACATGTCTAGAAATGCGAAAAACATTCATAAAAGAAAAAAACTAGAATGCTGAAGGATAGTATATAAAACAGTGATATTGGGGGGTAAGCAAGTCAGACATTGGTATCTTTTCAGGCAGTTGTCCAGTTCTCCTATGCACTACCTCTGTAATCAATAAAAATGTCCTCAGTAAAATATTGGTTTAACATTTCTATTAAAAATCATTTTATAAATACATCAAATCAAAAAAATCATCCTACACACATGGCGTAAAACAAGCTTTTAAAATCACAGGAAATCTGAGCAGAATCAATTTTCAACAATTTTCTTGGAGAAAAAAGAAAAAGAAGAGGTCAAAACAGTTTAAAAAGAAATAGATCAATCAATGATGAAGGCTAATAAAAGTAAAGAGCTATCAAATGCACTACTATCCCACAGCTTGAGATGTTTACCCTTGGCTTAATATTTTCTCTTTACAATTTTCTTCACCTCTGGTGTCACACAATTATGACAAGAAATTGAAGGTAGTACAGAACAATTCCAAGTCTCCATTATAAACTATAATCTCGCACTATTACCTTATTTCCAATAGTGTCCCTTCCATTTATCAGCACTTGCGTGAGTTTCCAATGGAAACCATACTGGCATGTAGATGCATTTACACAGCTTAGTGCTGATCCGCACCATGCTGAGAAGCTCTAGAGCAGGGGTCTCAAACTCGCGGCCCGCGGGCCAACTGCGGCCCGCGGGACAATATTTTGTGGCCCCCACCTGGTCGCGCTGCATGGAGAGGGCTCGCCTTGGCAGTCGGGCAGGAGCCTCCATTTTTTGCATGTGCTCTAAACCATACAGAAGATCCATTATTTCTTAACCAACAAATGCAAAGAAATAGCCGCCACAAGTTACTGGATGAGTAGAAGAGCCCAAGATACCACACAGCATGTAGGTCTAGCTTGGATGCTGGAGTGATGCCATCAGTGCAGTAAGATTCAAAACAATAGACAAAACCCACAAACCTTTTGTGAGAGTTCTAGTTTTAAGAAAATAGATTTACAGTGACAATGTAGCATTTTGTGCTAAAAATGTATGACAAAACTGAAAACTTGGTAGCAGTGTGTGTGATCTTTATAATCATTGGAGAGTATCAGAGTGTGCATGGACATATCTTTTTGGCAAGGTGTATGCTGAAGTTCATTGGCCAATCTATGCATAAATGTTATAGGAGGAATAACAGAGAAACATCACATTGCCGAGTTAAGATACTCCCAAAGTAATGTAATGTAATGGGGAAAGTATTTACGAAACCAGATATGACAAGAGTAGAGAGGTCTTCTTTAAATAAGGCAAATCCAACTAATGCACAAATACCTTAATTTAATAAAAGTGATTAATTGGCTTAACGATTAAACTGGGAATATCTTGGAAATGGCATCATGGACACAAATAATGTATGCACTTCTCTACAACACGCTGCCAGCATATTATATTGCTTGGTGAAGGTGGTAGACTCCCTTTAATATACCTACCTCCTGGTGCAGTGTCCTCAAAGTAATATCATTATATCAAAGTTCTATAAATTCTTTGATTGACATCAAAGCATCTATTTATCCAGTTTATATTCATGGCAATCCATTCACAGAACAATGGGTTCTAGAAGTCCTGAGAGGAGCAAGAACCTGAAGACTTTAATCCACACAATGAGTCCCCATAGACAGAGCACCTATATCTCTGAATTACAGCACTGTAGGCTCCATGTGCTTCTGTATAGTGCTACATATACAGGCAATCCCCAGGTTACATACTGAATCGGTTCTGTAGGTTTGTTCTTAAGTCGAATTTGTATGCAAGTCAGAACTGTATATTTTACAATTGTAGCCCCCAGCCAAATTTTTTTTGGCCTCTGTGACAATTGAATTTTAAAAATGTTGGATTCTCATAAGAACCAGGATTAACAATAAATAATAATTGCAGACACCTTTGATAACTGTTATAGTCGTTTATTGTAGCCCAAGGCAAAAGTTCAGTAAATTACCAACATCCAGAGGTCCGTTTAACTAGGGGTCGTATGTAAGTCGGGTGTTCTTAAGTAGGGGACCGCCTGTACTGCCATTGAAGACCACTGTATTACTTTGTTCATGACGACTTTTCATTATTTTCTTTGCTGAAGTAAAGTCACTTCCATTGTACGAGTAAACATAATTGGGCCACTCTCAACTAAACAACACAGTTGTCAGATTTACCACAGGGGAAGCCAATTCAATTTTTAGACTGTTTATTAAGATTATAAATTTAAAAATCCAGATACTTGGAGGCACATAGTTTGAGTCTTCAAATCACTAAAGGGAATATAAACATCCAAAGAAACTAAAGCAAGGACATTTCACCCAGTATAAAAAAAAATAATATTCAACCAGAATTGAAAGGAATACATTATAGAAAACAAATCTCACATTTTCTTGTAACTTATGTATGTTGAAGAATAACTCATCCCACCTACAGTCTAAAAGCAAAGTTGTATTTACAGACATATTTTATTATAATTTTGATACTTGTGTATTACATGGAGCTCCACTCTGCAGATGTTAGAAGTGTCAATCTCGTTACAGCATAGTTATTATATTTACATAAGCATATATTGAACTCTGTTCTTCAGTAGGAACAATGCAAAGTTTCAGTAAAATATGAACATATTCAGACTGAAAAAAAAATGCTTCAATGGAATATATGACGGATTTTGCCTTTCCACAAATTGGTGACAATACTGTAAAGTAAAGAAGTCTTCATCTCATTCTAAAAATCACTTTTTTTGCACATTCTTCATTAAGGCTTTATTTATTTTTTAGTCCACTTTAACAACGCTGTAAATCTTTGTCACAAACCAGAAGCAGGCAAAGAAGCCAATGGTTCCTGTAACAAAAATAAAATGTGTTTATTAAAAACAACCTAAAAATCAGAAAGGCAGACTGCATTTAATTCATACAAGTAGCACTGCTTACCAATTTTTCTTAATGTTCTAGCTCGTCTATGCCTTATCAGTAATGCTATATGGCAGTCTTCAGGCATTTATTTTATGTTAATTGATCAAGGTAGGAGGAAATAATTATAGGAGTTAGACTGATAGGAGATGGTAACACTTTCAGGATTGTTGGGTGATGCTGTTCCTGGAACTGTTCGTAATAAGAGCAGGAACAACTTCATTACCATGAAAAAAAAATGTAAATATGTAAATTAGCCTTGCTGACATCACCAGGCTGACATCACTAGGGCGTCTCTTGGCATTGCCTTCTTTTAATTTGCTCATGCCCTGCACTGCTAGTCCTGCCTTCTCCCACCAGAGGAGCTAGGAGAGAGCTCAGGCCCCTTACTCTCCATGCCCCGGCTGTCTGATATTACAGGCTGGCTTCTAGCTCCTTGGGTGGGAGAAGGCAGGACTAGCAGTGCGGGGTGTGAATAAATTAAAAGATGGTGATGCCAAGACGCGCTCAGGTGACGTCAGCCTGAGCACCTCCAGCCAATTTACACATTTTCTAAAATGCTTTTTCCTGTTAATGATGCAGTTCCTGCTCTTATTACAAACCGTTCCAGGAACGGCATCACCCGGCAAACAAGTAAGTGCTACCATCAGTTAGTCATTTAATAAAAACTTTAAAAAAAAACAGCAACGACTATTCACATTTGTTTGATTCATTTGATCAATTCCCCTCCAACATATAGAAATCAGACTGAGTTTTACACACCATAACCCCCCCCCCCCATCAGCCCAATGTTCATACATGTCAAACATGAGGTAATGCTCAGTGATTATTACAGAAAACAATCTATACCAACCCAATATGGTTACATGGGTGATGCCAAGCGATCAGCTTCAGCTCAGAATTACCTGACAGTACAGAGCCTAATAAGCAAAGGTTCAGAGTAGTTTTAGTTCCTAATATGTAGAGTAGGGCATGGAGTCCTACACCAGAAGTGGAGTGGCACCTATTAAATTGTGCAAACGTCTACTATAACAACTGTAGAAAACAAGAACTTACCCGTAAATAGGAAGAAGATCAAAACCATAATCATAGTGTAGCCAAAATACAAGATGGTACTAGCTGTGCCCGTAATTTGCAGTTTTGAATAGAAGTAATGTATGGCATATATAAGAAAGTAAACTGCAGTAAAGCCACTTGTGAGAAATGAGCGCCACTGCCAATGGTAGTCCTAGGAAAGGGAGAGAGAAAACTTGTCAGTTCATATTTTGAGATGGTCATACACTTCAAAATAGAAAAAAATTAATTATTCTATGATATGGCAGGAGGTCTATTTGTTCCATTATAGCCACTGAAATAAAACAGAGCAAATTTCAATGCAGATTTCCCACCAGAAAATCTGTTTTGAAACCCTGCATGTGTAAAATGTGTAATGGTACACTGCATGTGCACGTGGATTACTTTGACAGGTATGTATAGCTAGTAAATTTGTTGGTAGATTGTCCTCGAATGCCAACATTTCTTTAAATAGGTCCTATTTGAGGAAATGATCAACGAATATGGTTAAAAGTCGCTTTTAATGGCAGACTTGACCATGAAGTAGATCATTGCATTTCCTTTGCGTAGAAAACTGCTTGCTTTCTGCAGCTTTTTTCCTTTCAATTACTGTTATTCACTGGCGAAACAGTGTTTGCCTACAGTAAAGATTCTCTTCATGAGAAATCCCTTCAAAGATTCAAATAAGAATATAGCAAATCCTCTAAACACACAAATACATGTCACCTATATAACATTCAGCATTAATATATACAGTTAAATCTTACCTCTGCACATAGATGGAAATAGCAGAGTAATATTGTTGCTTCAGAGCATGTAATAACTAAAATAATGAATACCAGAAATAGGAACCCAAACATGTAATACATCTGATGGGACCTAGAAAAAAAGCAATAGAGGAGTAAATTATAACATGTATTACAGAATAATGTTACAACTGTAACATGTGCAGTTCTGTATGTATTTTTCTCTTATAAAACCTTTAATACCCACTTTCACTATAAGGCCGTGGGCGTATGTCCGGCCCGGTGGAGAAGGGACCCCTCCATATGTATGGCACACAGCCGTGCATACCAGGGAAAGATCGTCCATGTCCCATTTATTCCCCATGAATGGAGCAGGACGGTGCCAAAGTACCATTGCCGTTTATGAGGGACGTATATATGGCCACAACTTTGCGGCCGTACATATGTCCCCCATACAGTCGCATGAATTTGACTAAGGGCTCGTGCACATGACTGTTTTTGGTGTCCTTGAACTAGCCTCACAAACTGCAGCCAGCCCAGTCACCATTGACTTGCATTATACACAGTCACTGCACTGTGACCGAATGAGGCAGCCACAAGGTGGGGCAGGTCCTATTCCTCACCCCTCCCATCTCCAACAGGCTGCAAATTTCCCCCCAGTTTGCAGCCTGCGTGAAGTACATGTTTGTGTGTATTTAACCTAAAAAAAAAAAATATAGAAAAATGTTTTTTTTCCCCTAAAGGGCCATAAATGCTAACTGGAATAAGGGAACTATGTAAAAGATCTCAATGATCACATAAAAACCACCCAATGTCTTATCGGACATAAAGGTTTGTCATATGTCAGCAGCACATCATCTCATGTAATTGGCACCTACAGATGGAAAATGTGTGCAGTTTAATGTCTAAATAAATGCCTAATGTATGATACCAAAGTAAGGTTTCTCTTCTACATATGTAAAAAGACATGACTGAACTAGTTCACAGTCCAATACATTCACCTAAGTGTACTCTTGGCAGCAATATCAAGAGTGAAGAGAGAGAAAGAAACACAAAAATGAAAGCAAAGAAGCCCTGTGATGATAGAGAAACCTGGCCGAGAAACATAAAGGAAAATCAGCTCACCAAATGCTATTAAGAATAAAGAAAAGTTGAATGAAGATGCACCCGAAGGGTAAAATTCCTCCCATAATGATACCAGGTAATGGCTTTGTGTAAAATGACTGCTCAGGAATCTGACGAGGGATCTGATTGGTGCGGACTGGGTGTTCAATAGCCTAAAAGGAGGAAGAAAAAGTAAATGCATTATTACAGGGCCATTTAAATCCCAGTTTTTCACTGCCATCCTATTTGCAAGCTTTTTCCTCTGGCATTCATGCTGACTCTAATGGTGGTAAATAACTACCGTAGACATCAAATAGCAATCCCAATATAAAAAGGGACAGAATAAGCTGAACCCATCAAAGCCTATAGTTAAAAATCTATCTGCACTCAGGTGGCAGACCTTACTCACATGCTGGTTGCAAATGATTGTGTTAAAATTTACATCTCACTGTCTTTGGCCAAGCAAGGGTTAAAATCTTACTAGAGCAAAGCAGCAGACAGAAAAAATAATGTCACCTTAAGATGTTTAAGGGAAAATTTGTAGGAAGAAAAAAAAAAAAAAAAAAAAAGTCTAATCGTGCATATACTTACACATACAGTAGAATGTTATACATTACGCAAAGAGAATAATATTTTCTAAGGTTATGGATAGAAATTCAAACACTTATCAGTAAATAGAACTGTAAGTGAACATGAGCTTCAGTTTATGATTAAACCTGATAAAATCTGTTGGTCCTGGAAGTGGAACAGGAACAATTTTGCAGTAATTTGTCCCTCAATCATGTAGACCTCACAATCAGAGGCTTCCCGCTGTCAGCAAGGGCAGAACATCTAATCCTTCTCCATTATGGAAAATAGATTCCCTGCTTATGGATGCTCAGCACGTGTAGTAACTGGGATCACTAATGCCTTGTCCCACGCAAAACCCGCTGTACACATCTGTAGTTGGTATGACATTATATTAACTGCTGTATCAGACAGACCATGTGTGTCATATGACAGGGGAACCTGATCTCTGAATACAGAAACATAACCTAAATGTTTATATCAGGAGTTTAGGATCAAGCTGTACAATTTACCAAACCATTTATCAAAACTATTGAAAGAAGGCGCCTGTCCCTTTAACAATCAGCACCATGGTACTTTGTACAATACCTACATAGAGGTTTGAGGTGATCCTGGCACTCTATGCCTCTAATAAGCCCCAAATTAGGATTTGGCCATTTGCTGTTAAGTGAAATAGCAGTACCTATGTTGGAAGCAGGCTCTAGCAGTACCATACATAACAGTGGAGCATGCTGGAATTTTGTATGTATAAATGTGTGTATTATAGTGAGGAACCCGATTGGCTGAAAACATCAGCATGACTGGCGGCGCAGTACGAGTATAATCAATTTGATGATTTGTATAAATGTTTTGTATATATGCACTCATGTTATAAACAGAAAGTATCACATTTTGTATTTGAAACGCCTGAATCTTTTCACGTGACTTGTATGAACTTTCTATATAAACGTGGATCACATTGTTTAAGAAAGGATTCTAAATAGGATCCGACACATAGCACTTGGGTGAATAAAGTATCCACTTTTTATTTTTACTGAATTTTAGAGTGATGCACATTTTTTGATATATAAACTTTTCTCCTTTGTTTTACATAAAAACAGGAAAGGAGGGTTCAGGTGTTAATTTCCCCACCTTGCAAAAGCCACAATTTTAAGCCTTCCATGGCTTGTATAATCCCACTATTGACAAGAAATAGTTTCATAGTCTTTGAAGAAGAGGTGCTCTCACCTCAAACCATAAGGTCACACACCAAAATGAGGCAGATTTTAGGCCAATTTGAAAGGTGGAAAATGCATTAAAATGTGCTTAAAAGGAAATCTACCGTTTGAAAGATACTTTTTGAAGTAGTTCCCAATGCATACTTTTTATTGCTGCATCCCATTTTTGGATTAAATTTGGATGAAGCTGCTGCCAAATTAAGCTTAATACACAAATTTCTTTCAGAGGCTACTGGGGGCGTGGAGCAGCCAGAGACAGCTCCGGGGGCCAAAGCTACTCCACACCCTCATCCCCGCTAGACTTTTCAAACTTATTGTGGGTAGCAGTAGCTCCTTTTCCTGTGCTGGAGACGCGCCTCTATCCCGAGGATAGCGTTCCCTGATGCAGACACGCCGCCGGTCGAAGACTGAGTTACTGCGCAAGCGCAGAGTACAGAGTCACTATTCAAATAAGTTTGAAACGACGTTCAGGGAGGCTGGTATAAAGCGGCTACTAGGAGAGTGGAGCAGCCTACATCCCCAGAGCAGTCTCTCTGGCTACTCCACACCCTCAGTGGCCTCTGAAAGAAATTTGCATATTAAAGAGGACCTGTCACCTAAATTTTCGGCACTAGGAGCTGCTTACTAAAGTAAGCAGCTCCTAGTGCTTGAACAAACGCCGCAGTGTTAGAGTGATAGTGTTACCGGAAAGTGGCTGCCGATGTATCATGAGGGGGCAGTCCGAGGCGCTGCCTCTTCCCCGGACCGCCCCGCTCGCTCCACAGGGTGGCAGTGGACTGCCGCCTAGCCCCAACCCCGCCCCCTCATGAATATACGTCGGCCAGCTTTGCGAGCACCAAAAACACCATAACAAACCTTGAAACTTACTCCATGAGTCCAGACTTAGAAGCTCAAGCAGTGCCTTTGTAATTTTCATACATTGTAGTTACAATAGGCTTATATCTTGTACAAGGAAGATAAGTAAAATAATGGTACAAAACACTTACATTCTTCTTAAATCCAAAATAAGCCCCAACGAAAGTGAGAGGCACAGAAATACAAAACCACAGTGCCAAGATGGCAACAAGGGTACCAAAAGGAATTGCTGCAGAGGATCCTTCTCCCCAGAGAATTAAGTTCATCAAAAAGAAATCGGCAAACACAATCCTAAAGAATAAAACACATTTCTTCAGCTCAGTCACTTAAGGCAACGAATTACAATAGCAGGTAAAAGTTACAATGAGTACTTATATCTGCAGAAGGGCTACAGCGGAAATAGCTACACTGTAAGTGCTCCATCTAAAGGCTCTCTAAACACAGAATAAAACAGCTTCTTAAAAATCTTATAACATTTCAAATCAAAATAACTTGACATAATACTTTACCCAGGACAGAGAAATGAGGTCAGCAAGACGTTAGTTTTCCATTTTTCCCCACCAAAAGCTAAATTGAGGAGACAGAGAGAGACTTTTTAGGCAAGCTCTAAGCATCTATAATAAGTGGACTTGTTATGCAAAGTACAAGGTACATAATGGTGTTAAGAGGAGAGGTAACTTTTTCAAACCAAACTTTTGGAAATGGGAAACGAGTGCATGTGTATAATATTTACTGCACAATAAACACCAGTGATACATGCATTTCATGGATACAGTGTAGGAGGGGAAAAAGCAGATAAACTTGTAAAAAAAACAGTGCTAAAGCCTATGCAACATAATCCAAATGAAATACACAATGGGTTTTATTACATGGATTTCAGCTGAACACTTGTCCAGCTCCCAGCTGTTTCTTCACATCTCTCCCTCTATGGTTATAGATGGGGTATATATTCATGTGCCAAGGTAAATAGTGCACCGGTGGAGACAGCAGGTAGTAGTAGTTGTAGTTTTATTTAATCCACTTACATTTGTAGAAGCGGGAAGCTACGTAACCAGCAGGAGTTCCAAGCAATACCCATAGGACAACAGCGCATGTCATAAGGGCACCTCTGTTTGCAGGAGACAGAAATCCCAGGCAGGCAAAAACTAAAAGAAAATATTTAAAACGTAAATTTTCAAGGGCGACCCGTCTGTAGAGTCATATTTCCCAAATCACATACTGAAAACAACTGCAAGAGAACAGTCTGTTGGACAGTGACCCACATGGCATTCCCCCAAGATAGGTTAAAGAGGTTGGGCACATACTTTCCATGTTAAAGTTTCCTATAAGACCCTAAAAGGGTCACCCATATTATACATACCCTTGTCTGCATAGCCCTCTCCATCCACTGGAAGCAAGCAGGACACCAACAGGGCAAGCATAAAATAAGACTTTAGTAGGCCATCCCTTTTAAGATTGACAGGACCCCCATTTTTGTTTGTAGAGCCAAATCAAGGACAGGGGACAGACCAGAAGGAGAAACCTAGCACATAATCCTCCCTATCACTTATGTTTACCATCCCCACCCCCCAATTATAAGAATCTAAAATAACTGGTCTAAAAACTAGATGTAATATTGTCTTCTAGAAATGTGGCATATTTTGGCACATTTTATGCCACCTTCTAGGTGCACAGAAGAGTGAGAAAATTATTCTGTGTGAGCCGTCATAATAATGAGAACTTGATAGCCCATATAATAAGCAATAGCGATAACATTATAAAAAGGTACATATACCAAAAAAAAAAAACATGGACAAACGGAATTCTTAAAACGGCAACGCCTACTTACATAAAGTGATAAATGTCATTATTAAGATCTGAGTGCCAGAACCAAGGAAAACAGATAGCAGCATGCCTTTTCTGGGGGGGCGGAAAATGTCACCATGCACCAGCTTCCAACCAAACTCTTCCTGAGCATCTTCCTACAAGGAAACATACACAATTGGTGAAATTAGTAAAATAAGAGGTGCATGAATGAACTCAAACTAATACTGCAGTCAATTGGAAAGTAATCAAGACCTGAGAAAGGAAAAAAAAAAAGATCTCAGACCAAAAACTATTTCTGGGTCATGACAGAACATAGCACCAGCATCAGGGCATAGAGAGGGGTGGTGGCAGAGCACTAGAGGGCTGTACATGCTGCTATCCGAGTGCAGGGTGCATGTAGCCTGTATTCTCCTGTCCTTCAGAGTTTAAAAACTTCAGAACAACTCTGCTGTGTAGCTACTTACAGTAGAATCTATCTGGTTGTATCTTGCAATATCCTTATGCAGAGTTCTCAGCATAATCATGGCAACCATCCCAGACAAGAAGAGAACAATCACTAAAGAATTCATTATACTGAAAGAGAAAAAGGCAACATGTTATCAACATCGATCAGTGCAACACTTACTGTCAGCAACTAATCTCAACCTTGATCCATCCATGAACTATTTTATGTGCTCCCCCAGTTATGGCCGCAGCCAAGACACGTAAAACAATGAAAGTTCTCTTTACCAAATTTTTTTTAACTTCATTTTAATAAACTTTCAAAAAATATAATAAGAAGAAAGGAAAAGGACAGTTTTACATTCATAGTTCAAAAAGCAAATATAGGGGGTTATTGAAAACATTGGCTGTAAAGGATGGGCACTGCTCTAGGACAACTCAGTTTTCAAGATGCATCACTCAGTATCAGATTTCAAATTCTGGTAGGAGACACATCCACAATCCTGACTAAAGGGACACTTGAAACTGACTGAAATGTCACCTATCAGAGATTACAGTATGCTATGATAAAGTTATTCATACCCGGAGGGTTAGGCTTGTTCTCCCCAAAGGGACCATGCAGTGCAATTCTCCGGGGCTGCCTCTGAATGGCTTAACAAGTGCACCTAACCAAGTTTCATGTCATTGAAGAAAAGACCTTTGCCATCACTTTGATTATTTATTATTAATGCACAGATGTACTTACCTAAACCACTGAATGTGTGTATGTGGCATAGATTCTAAGATATAATCCCACCTAGAGGCCCATCTAATGTCCTTCTGCTCCTGAACAATAAAGAATGGCAATAAAGACAATTTTATTAATATTGTTATTCATTTTAATTATTAATAAATTATTTTGTCTACCAATAATTACTTGCAATGAACATGGCGATTCTATTATAGTCTACTTATGTGACTTGTGTCCCTATCAACGAAAACACCAGCAAGGTTTAGAGCTTGGGCCGAAAGTAACACTCCCATAGCAAGTTTTGGCTCATTATAAGGGTATATTATATTAAACTATAGTGAATAGAGTTTTCTTGCTCACTGGTCTCCATTTGTGTTATGTAGCCACAAATTAATACTCAGCGTCTTCTGTGGAATGGGTGCAGATAACTCCAAAACATCCCCATTGGCAATATTACACTTCATGTTATGGGCCACGGGATAACTAGGTTTGTAGGAGTTTCTTTATTAAATAAAAGGGTAGTTTAACTACACTGTACACGATGGTACAATAGTAGCTACTATCTCCTCTATAGAGCAAAATGAAAATTGCACATATGTTGTAACCTAGTGGTCTCTCCGGAGACAGGCCTCAACCACTCAAAGAATGTAAAGTGCAATGTACAATCATAGAACAAAAGCGCATAATACTGACCACAAATGATACAGAATACGTGTATTGGATCTTAAGTTCCCCAGTAAATGTATTCTTTATTTCCATTGGAGGCCCAGAACAATCCGGTTTATCAGGCTGCGTGTGCCTGAAGCTAAAGAAGAAAACAGAATAAAGGAGGCAATTCATAAAAGGGAAACAACAATGTACAGAAATAAAAGGGGTGTAAGAATAAGGCACAGTATTAGACAATACCATCTCTGTGGCTGATGCATGAACATGTCCATGTAGATTTATTTTCTTAAAGGGGTTGTCTGGCTACTATATGTTACTTTTTTATTTTATTGTGTCATAATTTACCATGTTATGTACACATCCTTCCCTAACTTACCACTTCCTTCATGTTATATTTCTTTTTACTATATTCCTTTTGCACAAATTGCTCTGCTTGTATTTAATAAGATGGCTGCCCTGTCCTTCCAAGGGACTTCAAGTCCCATCATCATCTCATTCAAAGCTGTTGTACGCGTCTAAGCAGTAGGCTGTGTACTACGAACCATGTATGTGCACGACTACAATCGTGCGCGTCTATATTCTCCCCATGGCTGACCGTGTGCGGGCGTGCTCCAAGGAGATGCAGGGAAACAAGCAGCTCTGCAGCACAGATTCATTTGCACACATGCGCGACAGAAGACACCAGGTCATTACCGAGGGGATGGAGGGGTAAACAAATGAAGGTATGGTGATATAAAAGATTTTGAGAACAAGAATACGGGCCAGAATTTTTTATTTCATCAAATTATGGAAGGGTATGAAATGAGGAGAAAAAGATTATTGGGGCAATGTTTATGACCAGACAACCCCTCTAACATCCTTGAGATCGTTATAATATTGCAAAGAGAGAAAGCTAGTAAAATACAAGATAACACAAACAGCAAACAAGAGCAATAAAAGAAACAAATTGTGGAAAAACTGGTGGTTCCTCTACAAAGCATGGCAAGTATAAGGAAACAGAAAATAGCAGAGCAACTTACCTTTTGGGTTCTAGCTTAGCAGCTACTAATCTTGCTCCTTGTCCTTCATTCTCTACGACATGGTAATGGATTATTATGTCAACGTGATTGAATACATAAAATGTATCCCTCTCATGAAATTCTGACTGTAAATAAAATGTAAACCAAACTATATTAACTTTGTATGACATATTTCCTACATTCATGCCAAATGACAGGGTTTGTTTTAACCAACAGTGGTCAAATGCTAATAGTCTTTTCTTGTGTTTATTTAACCCCTTCCTGCCGCGGCCCTTTTTCGCTTTTGCATTTCCATTTTTCACTCCCCACCTTCAAAAAATCTATAGCTTTTTTATTGTTCCATGTAGAGAGTGGTGTGGGGCTCGTTTTCTGCTTAAAAAAATAAATTGATCTTCATAGTGACGGTATTTAGTATTCCATGTAATGTACTGGGAAGCAGGAAAGAAAAAATCCAAATGCAGTGAAATTGGTGGGGGAAAAAAAAAACAAAACGCATTTTTGTAGTTTTCTTGTGTGCTTGGATATTACGGCTTTCACTAGGTTCCCCAAATGACATGTCTACTTTATTCTTTGGGCTGCTGCGATCACAGGATACCAAATTTGTATAGGTTTTATAATGTTTTCATACATTTACAAAAATTAAAACCTCCTGTACAAGAAAAATATATTTTTTTTGCCATCTTTTGGCGCTAATAACTTTTTCATTTCACTTATGGAGTTGTGGATGGTGTCATTTTTTGCAACTTCTGATGATGTTTTCAATGCTTCTTCTATTTTTAGGACTGTTCGGCCTTTTGAGCACTTTTTGTTGATTTTTAAAAATATTTTTCAAAATGGCAAAAAAAAAGTGCCATTTCCGACTTTGGGCACCATTTTCCATTATGGGGTAAAACACAGTGAAAAACCGTTAATACGTTCTGATGGACCGGGCATTTTCATACACAGCAATACCTTATTTTTATTGTTTATTTATAGGACTTCTAGGGGAAGGGGGGAATGATTTGAATGTAGTTTTTTTTACATTTCTATTTAACTTTTTTTTTTTTTTACTATTTTTCAGACCTCCTAGGGTACATCAACCCTAGGTTGTCTGATTATATGGTAGGATCAATGTCATACTACAGTATGGCTGTATATGGGGATTCTCCTCCTCATGCATTACAATGTGCAAATGGCACATTGTAATCAATGCATTAACACAAGACAGCCTCGGGTCTTCCGAAGATCGCCACTCCCTGATGATGTTACGGGGAGTGACGTTCTTCACGCCAGCATCTTTTTGGAGATGCCGCTGGGCAATATACAGCAAAGACTTACCAGCTACAGAGAGGGCTCAGCCAGTGAGCCGCCTCCATTCACCCATAGCCGACGTGTGATGTACTATTACGTCACGTTAAGGGGTTGAATGATAATAGATTAATAAGGGGATGTTCCTATTATATGTGGATATTTTTGCTTATTTTGTGGGCCATTATAAAGTGCCACCTCAACCGTCATGGCACAATTGCATTGTAACCGGCAATTTAATGCAGAAAATAAATATACACTTATGGACAAATACGATATATTTATGAAGGTAAATTGTACAATTGACACAAGGCTCTAGTATTCTTGTGCGCCTCCTCTAGCTTGGATACAAGATGAGATACAGTTGAACATGGAGAAAAACTGTTCCATATGGTATCCTATAGAAAATGTATCAAAGGCATCATGTACACGACCATGTGCTCACCTGGGCCAGAACCAAATCTTAGCACAAGGCAGGGTTCAGAAGAGGAGGAGGTGGAGCTCTTCACACTAATCCCCTCTCCATAGGAGCCAAGTGGCCACAAAATCTGGAAATGGCCTATTATTTTCAGCGTGGCCACCCAGCCAGGTCACAGTGTGGTGAAACACAATGGAGGAGGTTTATCCATCTACGCCAGAAAACTGGAGTAATTAGCACCTAAAATGCTGTGTGCCACATTTTAGGCTGTTTTCCGACACTTACAAAAAAAGGGGGGTGTCCTTGGCAAAAGGGGTACGTCTGCACCAGATAATTAAATATTGTGGTGCAGAAAACTAGACCAACTTACAAGAGGTTCAGAGCACACGTTGCCATTCCTATACTACACCAGATTAATCATCCAGCATCAGACAAAGTCATAAATCTGCCGCAGCAGAGAACGCTCTGAAGACCAACACATCAATAAAGCTCCTCCAATGTGCTCGCAGATCACAGCCACAATTACAGTGGAGTGCATGGGGTCTAGATGTAGCAATTGGGCAAGCAGACCCTGCACAAAGTTGGCATCCAAGTTGATCTCAAAAATTCTTGAATGGTGATAAATATGGCGACAGGATAGGCAAAAGAAACGCTGCAAACAAAGTGAGACATTCCCTGAAAACACATGTTGTACGTGGGCAAGCATTAACCAGCTATAAAAAAAAAAACAAAAAAACACTAGTTTCATCCCTTGCCATGAGAACACATGAAGCCACAGGATGTCAAGTACATTAATCTTAGGGATTATTGCCCTTCATATCACTAATAGAGGGGGCCTACCCTAGATTATCACACATTCAGGTAGTTTATGGCTTAACATACTCAATACTATAACCTGACCATTTTCAGATCCCAATCAGAGCCTGGCACCAGTTCACAGAAGTCCAGGTTCTCCATTATGACACCAATGAGGGTCATAGGGCCTACTTTTCTTCTATTTCTATTCTCTAGTTTGTTTGTTTTTGGCAGTGAATGTACAAACCATTTCATTTTTGTAACACTTGTGTATACTGCACCAAATGAGTCTGGGGGGGCTCCAGGCTCAATAGGTGTTAATGGAGCCTAGAGCTCCTCAGGCTCATTTGCATAAAGTCTTTCATCCTGGTGGTAGATTATTTCCTAAATACAAAAAGTTATTTGAAATTCATTATGAGTAAGGACTTGTGTTATTTTAGAGCTTGTCGTCTGCTTATTCTTTCACCCATTATGCACACAATTTCTAGTTTTCCATAAAGTGGTGGTCACATTTCTAGTCAATATTTTAACATTAACAACCATTGAAGAAATACTTACATTTATTACACAGGCATCCTTAGGATGGCCATCCTCCGTTACATAGCAACCTACAGGGAATCCAGGATTGCAGAATTTCTTTTTTTCTTCAACCTCATAACACCATGTAACCGGCATGTTGTCAACAATCCTAAAAATGATACATTTATCAATGAGTGCGAGGTGGTGGGGGAAATTATTTCATCGTGATTATTTTAATATTAAAATTGCGTTATCAAAAATGCAGAATAAACCAAACTTAATTTGGTATTGTGGTAATTGTTGTGGTTTCCGGAATAGATTATGTCCCACATTTATTAAAATGTTTGAACCAGTTTTCTATCAGACTTTGTACTAGAAAGAAGGTGCAAACTGCTTGCACATGCATTTATAAAGTGTCTGCGCCAGTTTTGTGTCACGGCTGCAGCATGTCTAAAATATGTGCACCAAAAGGGGCGGGTTACTGCTAAATTCACCTAAAAAATTATGTTGTACACTTCCAGAGCAGTGCAGGGAGAGCCAGATTCACGAAGAACATGTACCACAATTAAAGAGGTTTGCCTAGGAAATAAAATTCTTAAACTTTAATCCCCTAGTGATATTTACACAATAAAGATCATTTGTATCCCCTTACTGTACAATTTTACTCCCTAGGGTGCTCATTGTAAAATCCCAGAGTGTTGGCGGGGACTCTCTAAGCAGACTCATTATGATCCATCTAGTTCCGTGAGCTGAAAATGTGGTTAGATTATGAGGGTACAAGGTTTATATACACGTATTTAACTTTTGATCATTGTACTATTATGTGGCACAGAAAGAGAGATGAGACAAATCAGAGATGAGATTATGAGATCCATGAAACGTGATATAACATTATCTGCACTGCTACATCTCAGCTACACATGCAAACTCTGTCAAACCCGATGTGCCTCCCACCCCCTGCCCTGGATGAAGACCTTGTCTGTAGCTCATAGCTTTACTCTCCTCACCCCTGCAGTAAGTCTCTGTGTGAGCTCATCCTGGAATGCAAAAGTTGGGGGTATGATGTAGAGAGCAGTTCAGTGCAACGTCAGACAAAAGAACAATGGGGCAGATTTACTTACCCGGTCCTGTCGCAATCCCCGAGGGTCGTTCTCCGACGAGGATGAAGTCCGGCGTGATTCTTCAAGATCGTGCGTCCATTTTCCTGCATCTGTCGCTTCACGCTGAGGTCCGCCAGAGTCCACCTTCTTCCCGGTGCAAGTGAGTGCATTGTCTTGCGACACAATTTGAATTGTAAATCCAGCGATTAGCCCAAATCAGTCGAGTTGTCCGTCGACCACGCCCCACCATTTGTGTCGCATGCAAGTCGGCGCATTTGCAGCAAAATCCGATCGCGTGCGCCAAAAACCCCACTTAAATACGGCACAAATCGGAATTTTTTTTTGGGTAACACTAACTCTTTTGTATAAACTGAAATAACAAGAGGAAAAAAAAAAAATCTGTGGGGTCAAATATGAAATATTTCCATTCCACCTCACATAACTTTACTATTGAACAGCAATTGTGACATACTATTAAGCCCAGTAATGGTAACGCAGATGCACATTTTAAGCACCAAGATAATTCATGTATATTAAAAATACACAGAAGAACTTTAACAACCATCCAGACTTTTAGCACTCTGGATCTGCAATGTGCAAATGCATGTCGAGTGTTGGTGTATGAGCCATCACAAGGCCCAGGCATTTACAAGTATACAAGGATAATGATAAGTTATAAAACTATAACTTAAGAGCGCTTTATCTGAATACAAAGAACAAGTATAAAAAAGTTTTTATGCAAATGTACAGAGCATTTGCAGTAGACATAGCGAATGTTAATGTATTGTCATAGCAGTGATTGGCTAACATTAATGTAAAAGGTCTTCAATATGAACAACTGCAGTCTCCAATGGTCTGCACTTACATCTTGGGGAAAAAAATAAAAAATAAAAAATCACAAATAACAATAAGAAAATGTAATAGAACAGACTCACCAATGGTGCTGGTAGTTCAATAGCATGCTTTTCTTTAAGAATTCCAACTTCTGCTTACTCTGAGCATCTGTAGTCATATAAGTCTTGGTACACACTTGTTCACATTTTTTGGTATCCTTAAATTTAAACTGCAAAAAGAAAAAAATTCAGGTTATGTTATATAGAATTGTTTCCACCAAAACCCTTCCTCATCCACCCCCTTCTCTTCCTTGGTTGAACGTGTATTTTTTCACTGGGTAAACTATAACTGTGTAATACTTCAAATAAATATATTATTTCCTAGATATTACAGAATGGGATATTATTAAAGGGAACCTGTCACCATGAAAATACAGTTTTACCTGAAGGCAGGATGTCATAGAGCAGGAATAGCTGAGCAGACACATAGTTTTGTGATAACATGTTCACTATAACTTGTCGTTTACTTTGTGTGGTTAGGTGCATGGTCGAAAGTGAAGAGGCCGCAGCTTTCATCTCGGCCCTGCAGTCTCTATACAATACAGATCCTTAACAATCCCTATAAATAGGGGTTGCCGCTTTTATGACTTTTGTATGTATTGTTTCCAAAATGAAAGGTGTTATTGGAAGCAAAAGTGTTTCAAATGGATCATCTCTCTGAAAGATATTTAGATTTGTGAAGATGGTGACTGTAGAATAGTTTAAGTTTAGAATAGCTTCTTAAGAATTCAGACTGCACTGTAATGTTCAGCTTTGTGGAGCCTAATAGATGCCAATAAAGAATTACTAACTAGCCACTGGGCAGTCTGTACACCATTGATGGATTTCAGAATTCTGTTGTATTCTAAATGTCATTTATTTCTATATGTTATTTCCTGTTGTACTTTGTGCTTTCCAATATATGTAAAATAGTAGGAGTGGTTGAAGGCGAGTGGGAAGATCATACATGTGGCAAATTGAAGGAATTGCTTTTGAAAGTTCTTTGTTAATGTTCAACTTATACTATACTATAGTCACGCAACTTGTCAAATGTCTCAAAAACAAGTTTATAAAAGCCTACCAATCTAAAAGGTGCTATCTTCCTTGTCACTAGATCACAAGTATGCTATAAAGTACAGTATATATTCACTTACTAACGATTGTGGCTATGGACAGCTTTTATAGACAGGTTTGGTGCCCTAAACCTAGGCTGCATAGAAGAATGATGGGGTTTTATTAGCCAATCATTTTAAAATCTTTCCAGGTAGTAACAAATGGATATTTGTTATTTGCACCATACAGTCCACTTGTTTTAATTTATTTTTAAAATTCATTATTTTGGTGCATATATAGAGAACTCACTTGCTAGTCAATGAAGTTATTTGATCACAGCAGCCGCTTCTATTTAAAGAATGTGTAACAGGCTGTGAACGGAGTTGTGTACAATGCGGCTGAGCTTTGTAGGAAATCCTTAGTCAGGTACAATGTACATAACCTAAAAGCACTAGGAAGTAATTTCGTTCCTGAAGAAAACATTGAAAGGGGTGTCGACCAGATTATAATTATTCACTGAACAGTGTTAAAAATAGCACATAGCAACATCCTAGCAAAATGTCAACCCAGTTAAGGCCAGGTTTACACAACGTTTTTGTGACTATGTTGTAAGGACACGTCAGGAGGATTCCAACATGTCCTTACAATGTATGGTACAGCTGTATCCCAGTGTATTCAGCAGCTGGAGATTGGCTGCTACCGATGAACGGGGTGTTCCCCCTGCAACGTCACTGTCCTAATAAGGACAGTGACATCACCGGATCAACCCTCCTGCCAAGCAACAGATGCATTATGCGGCATCTGCTCCCCATAGTCATCCACTGCTTCGCTCAAGCACAAGCTGCAGGATGAAAAGACATAGTGTGCTACGTCTTTCCATCCTGCATTTTTGGACATTTAGGATGTGTAGTGTTCAGACGGAGGCAACAAGTATGCCTGTGTCTGCCTCTATTTGTCAATGTACATGCCAAGTGTATACGTCGGGTGCTTTCCCAACGTATACAAATAACGTGATGTGGGCACTGGGCGCATACAGATGTGGGCACTGATGAAGGGCCACGTGACCCAATGACATACACTGCAATTGACTAGCGAGCCTAGTGCATGTCATTGGAGCCTGCTCATTGATGTCTGGATGCAGTGCTGAATTGACACCACCAAAGATGAAACAGTATAGAAGCTGTATAAAGAGGAGGGCAGCTGGTCGACATTTAGCTATCATTATACAACAGCCAACCCAGTAAAGTTATAATGAATTAAGCAGCACATTACATATTTCACAAATGAATAAGGTTTTGTTTCAGTGCCACAAAATGAAAATTTACTAGAAATTTAATTAACTAAAAACATAGAAGTGTTCCTCTTGGAGATGGTATAGACCAATGGTCGCACTCTCCATGTAGTAGGTCTGTTTTGTTTTGAGGCCTCAATACTTGCTTACCTTGTATGGAGATGGTTCAATTCTTTCACCAAACAACACCTGGCCCAGATTTTCAGATGGTCGTTTTTCTTTTTCTACTTGACAAAAGTCAAACCTAGAAAATAACAATAATTCTGTTTATATAAAAAATTTTACTCTGACAAAAACAATTGTATAAAAATTCATCGACAATATTACTAAATCTAACAAATGCACAAAACACATGGTATACATGTACATGTTTTTGGGATTCCTAAAGGGTTTAGTTCTCTTAATTTGAAATTCTGTAAATGCCTGGTCAAATGAGTTTCATTTCATGGTCGATGATGCAAAGTAACACTCCCTGAATTACAGGAAAGACGGGGCTACCCCCTCAGGCTCATAGATTAAAAACTTGAAAAGATGAATTGGCATACTGAAAAGACCTGAAAAAGATGAGATGCCATAGTTGTCGAACCCTGATAAGCCATTTATAATAGAAAAAAAACAATATACTATAAACGTTAGCAGTTTGCTAAAATTATCTATTGAAAGATACACAGAGTTGGAACTTTGATTAAAATCCTTACTGTACAGGTGCACTTAAGTGTTAAGACTGAACCTCCGACAGATAACAGACCAACCTAAATGTCTTTATAAAGAGTAATATATATAATAATACTAATTATGTATTTATATAGCGCCTACAGATTCTGCAGTGCTATTAACTGCCTGAAAATTAGAACACTTAAAATTCAAATACTTTATTAAGACCTATTAAAATCGGGCCACTCAACAACGCCAGCATGAGCGCACACTTCGATCAGGCATTCAGTGTATATACAGGCATCGGGGTTCTGATTTTAGAGGACTCCCGATCACACTTATATTCCTGGATACTACTGAGCAAAAACGTGTGTGGTATCGGCGCAGTCTATCTACTTGGTTTATATTCACTGCACTATGCCACGTAACACACAACCTCATCAAGTGTAGTTCACATTGGTGTTCAAACACTCAAACTGCTCCTATAATTAACCTCCGCCTGACGCGTTTCTACATCTCCCATCCGGGAAATGTGTCATCAGAGGCCTAAGATTAAACCTATAGGATAGATAAGCTGGTGCATGTATATGTTTCACATGCACCTGTCAAACATTGTCCGGCACAGATTTTTTTTGTTTAAAGTTTTCTTTTAGATTCTGCAGTGCTGCACAGAGCTGGCCAAATTGATCCCTGTCCCCGTGGGGCTCACAATCTAATCAACCTACTAGTATGTTTTGGAGTGTGGGAAGAAACCTGAGGACCCAGAGGAAACCCACGCAAACACAGAGAGAACATACAAAGTCATCTGCCGTAAATACGTCCCCCATATGTGTGAGAATGTAGCTTAAACCTGTAAGATGCAACATGGAGAGGCTCTGCTAACAAACACACACACACAGATTTTACTTCTAAAAAGTTGAATTTAGAAGGAAGGAGGCTAAGGATAAAAAACATAGGACGATTATTAGAGTGCCTGAATCTATGAGTAACTGTCCCTGGTTTATCTACGCTTGATTTTGATGGTAGGTTTCCTTTACTGACTGAAAAAAATATTTACAGAACAACAAAAATAATTCCACATAATTCACCTAAATAATCAAGGAACCTAACATCAAGGGGTTATTTAGGCCAATATACATATACAGTCATACTCACGCAGCATATTCATAAGGCAGAACAGATTCCACCGAGTCCAAGCGATTCACAAACAGCTCAATATCAGACTGCAAGAAATAAAAATCAAAATTATTACAAGGTTATGCCAGACAATCTGAACCTGCAGAATCCAGCAGCACTAGACAACAACATTATCTTCCGATTCTCCTCCGATAGAAGAGGTGCCCACCGACAAGCAAGCAAAATACAAGGGTGGACGCAAAGGTCTTTACCATTATCCATTTTTACCCAGCGGAGGAACTTCTAAAGTAAAAAAAGATTCTAAAGTCTAACAATGTTGCAAGTTATAGTTACTACATTTCTAGGTTGCTAGTTTTTGGATCTGTTGATCGTGTATGTGTTCTCAACTGGGAGGGAGCCACAAGCTGCATGCTGTCCATCCCATCGTTACTACAACATTAAAGAACATCTACCCCCAGGATAAAGGAATATAAACCAAGCACACTGACATACTGGTGTGTGTCCCCCCCCCCCCCCCTCTAGCAGGATTGGCTCTTCCTTTGGCTTCTTATGCCCTTGTTTTTACAAAAAAAAGGCTTTTAAAATAATGCAAATAAGCCTGAGGGGCTTCAGGCTCCATCGGCATTAATGAAGCCTAGAGCACCTGGGGCTCAAATTGGGTCTTTTTTCCTAAAAAATAAGGGCATAGGATGCTTAAAGAAGAGAGGATCCTGACAGAGGGTCAGTGTGCTTGCTTTATGATCCTTGATCCTGGTGGTAGATTTCTTTTAAAGAGAGGGGGAGTAAGGGGCAAAACCCTCCCATTACAGGGTTGGCAAGTCGTGGAGGTTAATAAAGTAACCATACATCCACTACTGGAATGATCATTAAGATTATCAAAATAATTTTTGGCAGTGTCCAGGACCATTTGTAAATGGGAAAGTCAAGGGTACTTTATGTTTTAGAATGAATAAAATGCCAGTTACTGATCTAAAAGTCAAAAAAGTACAAAAAGAAAACAAAACAATGACTTATTTCCCCAAAAAATAGCACCAATAAAAAGATACATGTATGAAAGTATTTTATGTAGTCTTTTTATTTTCTTTAAATCTATAGAAATTCTATTATACACCAAAAAAAACATGGTCTACTAAACGGCCAAGTTTGACACACTTTTATTTAAATATTACAGCAGTGCTCAGAGATTGGGGCGTGTCTCTTGTGTCCATGGCGTTATCTAACACACCAGTTCACCAAGTGTGGTGACATAACTCTCCAGGGCAGCTACCTCATACCATCTGAAGTTTTATATAGTTTAAGGGTGTTTTATGGGTCCAGGTGCAGGTCTAGTTTAGGTTATCAAGTAGGAAATATCAAGGAGGGGAGCTAGACAAATCCCACTGAAGAGGACAGCGTAGTATATCTGTCGGCTTCCAAAGAATGCAGTAAAAAATAATAAAACTAACACTAGGTGCTCGTCCGACCAGTACAACATGACATTCATCAACACAGTTTGTCGAGTGTACTAGCTGGGATGGGTCTCTCCACACAATGATTAATACAATGAGGAAACAGACAATGGGTGTGAATAGTTACTTTCATCTCCCTTCAATGTGACGGTTCTTAAAGGAAACCTAGGAATGTAAGTTCACCTATATGTAACATGACAATTTTAAAATGGAGGACACATCCACATAATACCCTAAAATAAGCTGTAAAAACTTTTGGGCAAATTTGTCAAGTTTTTTTTAAAAATGAGATGGATAGTCTTATAAGGAATACAGTTGTGCAGATTTAGCAATCTCTTCATGATAGAATATTTCCAGTCTATATGAAGCCAGGGTGCGCCTTATATATGAACCTAGACATTGCAGCAGGCATTTATTGATGGTGCACCTTATTAGTCTGAAAAATATGGTATATACGAATTGTCCTGGACTCGGGCAA
The DNA here is from genome assembly GCA_019512145.1 of Engystomops pustulosus. NCBI lineage: Eukaryota > Metazoa > Chordata > Amphibia > Anura > Leptodactylidae > Engystomops > Engystomops pustulosus. The sequence continues at coordinate 75,069,157 of CM033642.1, forward strand.
TGATAGCAGACATTTGGGTGGAATGATTTATCAAAGTGGGCCAGGTACATAATTACTTTGGAATGGTGGGGACTTGAGAGAAAATACCAACTATGACAGAATTAGGGGAATGATGTCATTAAAGCCATTGTACCTTATGGACCTGTGGTTTAGGATCCCTTAAAGTAAACTTTTATACTGGGGCACCAGATTCATGAAGAACGTGCACCAGAAATCCTGGATCTGGTGCACCCTGCTCTATACACAGGCAATTAGTGCAGTTTGCACGGTTAGTAAATGTGCCCCAGTTTGAGTTCAACTAGAAGAATGATATATGGCAGGAAACTGAGTTGTAAAAAATATAGATGGTGATTAATTCAATCCCTATGATTTCTGTCCTTAGGAGACCAATGGGAAGTGTTTATTGTTAGTGACTTTTCATATCCATGCGGATATACAGAAGGCTGTCTATTCACTCCAAATACAGAAAATCCCAAGATCAAAATCAGCAGGGATTTCAATCAAAGAGTTACAGGTCAGTGAGACAGGTTCCCTTTAAAGCTGTAATACCAGACTACAGGGCATATCCGTATGTGGAATCTGGGTCACATAGTATGTCCGTGTAATCAGCGGTGAGAATGCCAATAATGTTATATTAAATGTAAAAATCACTAGGATGTATATGGGACAGGGAAGAGTGCACTGCTCAGTTATAGCATTGCTAAGGGGATACAGCACTGACCAATGCTCTTCCTTCCTATAGATCATATATAGACATATGTGCTAGCTGAGCCTATAGATTATTATACTTTGGGTACTTTGGGTGTGAAGGGCCTCACATGACCCGTCAGGAGGGGACCCACTAGATAAGTGCTGGATCCATGATTACACACCTTTACAGAACCAGTTGTCTTCCCTACTTCCACAGATACATGACCCAGTTAAGAGGCCATGGCTGAGAGAACTACAAGTCCCAGCAGTGACCTGTCCAGCCCCAGCGCTCACCTTACACTCCGGGGTTTCCTTCCCCGGCTCACAGAAGCTGACAGGGGCCAGGCCGGGCAGGTAGAAGGCGGCCCCGGGCCTGAGGACGGCCAACAGCAGGAGGACAAGCAGCGCGGAGCTCGCCATCACAGTTCCGGGATGCAGCGCATAGACGACAGCGGAGGCTCAGGCTACAATCGCTTCCTGCTCCGCAGACACGTCACCCGCACTGACGTCTCATACAGGACGGTGTAAGCCCTGCGCAGACCAGTACACTCCGCCTTTACTTCCGGGTCCGGCCTGTCACGTGATCGCTCGTCTTCCCTGCCTCTTGACAACCTATACAATAGGCTCGTTCCTAGGGCAACGGGGGTGCGGACCAGACGGTTGAGGGTTGTCTCCATTCAGCATCGCCACATAATGATGACCTGTCTGGTAGGCCGGTCACTAACACACACCTACAATCTGAAAAGGGACAGGAGTGTGGCGTGCATAGGGGCCCGTGGAATACCTCCCCCTAAACCAGGCCTTATGCCTCGGCCTTTACTCAGCCCTCACACAGTCCACACTCCAACCCTGGTATTGAAATGTAGCAGATAAACATAAAATAAACACCTGCACGTCTCAGCACTAATTAAACAGAAATTGTTTTTCTCACATACAATAATAATAAAGCAACAAACACCTTTCTGCCTTTCCAGCCAAGGTTGGAATTGGGAATTGGAAATTGCCTGCTCTCCTAGTAGACTTCTTCTTCCCAGTCATCTATGTTTCCACAAGGTGTGTACTGGAGGGGTACTGGTCCCACAACCAGCCTACCTGCCATTTCCTGGAAAAACCAGCCCATAAACAAGCGAATTTTGGAAGTTCTCATCTCACCCATCTGAGCAATCTGTGCAGTGGGACCACAGGCCTCTTGGAGTCAAGAGAGAGACAGTGGAGCACACCTTTAGTGCTGACAATTAACCTAATCCCAGAACCAGAGTCGGGAGTCTCCAATCCAGAGCTGCAGCTTCCACAGTTTGGACACAGCTCCATCCAAACTCTTCCAGCCTGCATCTACTACCAGGCTGATGCACTATTCCTGAGGACCACTCTCTACGACCATTCCAGTGCTAGAAACTGCTGTTAACCGTTGCCTGCTACCTGTTTAATAAAGAACCGTGAGTTGATTTGCACAATGTTGCCTCTGTCTGACCCCTGGATACGGCTGTCTACCCCCACGGGCTTCCCCATCTATTACCCAGGGACTTATCTTATAGACATTCAGGGGTTGAACCAGGGAGAACCAGTACATCCGCCTCTCCCTGCATATTTCTTGCACACACCACCTGCTGGAGACCTTCTAGGCTGTAGGACAGCCCTTCGGTCCCCATACCAACCACCGTGACATCAGTGCACCCCAGGCCACAATCGCCAGCCACTCCGGTATTCTGGGCCCCGGCTGCCCCCATGTCCTCTGAGAAAAGGCTAGGTCCCCAGTGGGGGATGTTGCATAGCAGCAGCTCACCAGTTATTGTGACCCCCCCAACAGCTCTTGCTGTTATTGTGCTCCCCCAGCAGCTCCCCCTCTTATAGTGCCCCTACTAACTCAACAGCTGTTGGGGGTGGGTCACAAAAACTGAGTGAGGCATGCTGCTGGGTAAAATATGCAACATCCCCCACTTGGGAAAATGCCTGTTTTCAGAGGATCATGGGGCAGACCGGGCCCAGAATACCGGAGTGGCTTGTCGATTGGGTCCGGGGGTGCGCTGAGTCCTGGTTGGTATGGGGACGCGAAGGCTGTCCTACAGCTAGAAGGTCCCCAGCCAGGTGGTGGTGTGCAGAAATATGCTGGGAGAGGCGATGTACTGAATACTCCGCTTTTTCAACCCGGCTGAAAGTCAATAAGATAGTGGCAGTCATCGTGGTAATAAAAAATGATGTGGGGTAAAAGAGGCAAAAAAAACCAACTAAGTGGGCCTGGTAAGAACACGAGAGAGCCGAAGTATCCATGGTCGAACAGAGGCAAACAACATGGTATAGAGGGGTGCAAGTCCAAAACTGCGACGGGTGTTACATAAAATATGTGTGGGGTGGGCTGGCAAAAAAAGAGTCATAGCGAACATATCACAACACAATAGAAAAGAATGCAGCTAACATAAGCCTTTACAAGGCAGTGTTTGTCGCATGTACTATATTTCTCTTTTAAATTCTATGAGATAGATTGTACCACTAGAAGTGGTCTCAGGAAGGGCACCGCCTGGTATAGATGCAGGCTGGAGAGTTGTGGATGGAGCTGTTTCCAAACTGTGGAAGCTGGCAGCTTGGATTGGAGACTCTCACTCTGGTTCTGGGATTAGGTTAATTGTCAGCACTAAAGGTGCTACTGAACACTGCTCTCTCTTGACTCCAAGAGGCCTGTGGTCCCATGCACAGATTGCTCAGATGGGTGCGATGAGAACTTCCAAAATTCGCTTTTTATGGGCGTGGTTCTTCCAGGAAATGGCAGGTAGGTGTTGTTGGACTTTGCCATTACCATCCCCTCCAGTACACACCTTGTGGAAACATAGATGACTGGGAAGAAGAAGTCTACTAGGAGAGCAGGCAATTTCCAATTCGCAATTCCAACTTGGCTGGAAAGGCAGAAAGGTGTTTGTGCTTTATTATTATTGTATGTGAGAAAACCAATTTCTTTTTAGTTAGTGCTCACGTAGCAGGTTTTATTTTATGTTATCTGCTACATTTCAATACCAGGGTTGGAGTGTGGACTGTGTGAGGGCTGAGTAAGGGCGAGGCATAAGCCTGGTTTAGGGGGAGGTATTCCCTGGGCCCCTATGCACGCCACACTCGTGTCCCTCTTCAGATTGTAGGTTGTGTTAGTGACCGGCCTACCAGACAGGTCATCATTATGTGGCGATGCTGAATGGAGACAACCCTCAACCGTCTGGTCCGCACCCCCGTTGCCTAGCGCAGAGCCTATTGTATAGGTTGTCAAGCGGCAGGGAAGACGAGCGATCACGTGACAGGCCGGACCCGGAAGTAAAGGCGGAGTGTACTGGTCTGCGCGGGCTTACACCGTCCTGTGTGAGACGTCAGTGCGGGTGACGTGTCTGCGGAGCAGGAAGCGATTGTAGCCTGAGCCTCCGCTGTCGTCTATGCGCTGCATCCCGAACTGTGATGGCGAGCTCCGCGCTGCTTGTCCTCCTGCTGTTGGCCGTCCTCAGGCCCGGGCCGCCTTCATACCTGCCCGGCCTGGCCCTGTCAGCTTTGTGAGCCGGGGAAGGAAACCCCGGAGTGTAAGGTGAGCGCTGGGGCTGGACAGGTCACTGCTGGACTTGTAGTTCTCATCCATGGCCTCTTACTGGGTCATGTATCTGTGGAAGTAGGGGAGACAACTGGTTGTGTAAAGGTGTGTAATCATGGACCAGCACTTATCCTAGTGGGTCCCCTCCTGACGGGTCTGTGAGGCCCTTCCACCCAAAGTACCCAAGTATAATAATATCGTAGGCTCAGCGCATATATGTCTATATAGTGATCTATAGGAAGGAAGAGCATTGGTCAGTGCTGTATCTCCTTAGCAATGCTATAACATGAGCAGTGCACTCTTCCCTGATCCCATATACATCCTAGTGATTTTTACATTTAATATAACATATTGGCATTCTCACCGCTGATTACTTGTGGCCAGTGCCAATGGCTAACCGCACGGACATGCTATGTGACCCGATTCCACATACGGATATGCCCTGTAGTCTGGTGTTACAGCCTTAAAGGGGACCTGTCTCACTGACCTGTAACTGCTGATTAAAACCCTGCTGATTTTATCTTGGGATTTCTGTATTTGGAGTGAATAGACAGCCTTCTGTAATCCTCATGGATATGAAAAGTCACTAACAATAAACATTCCCCATTGGTCCCCTAAGGACAGAAATCATAGGGATTAATTAATCACCATCTATATTTTTTACAACTCATGTTCCTGCCATATATCATCCTTCTAGTTGAACTCAAACTGGGGCACTTTACTAACGTGCAACACGCACTAATTGCCTGTGTATAAGAGGGTGACCATACAGGATTTCTGGTGCACGTTGTTCATGAATCTGGTTGCCCCTGCACTGCTCCAATAGAGTGGGCCGTTTTTTTTGTTTTTTTTGGTTTGACCTATAATATAGGACCTTGCAGGTTAAGGAAACCTACCACTTGAAGTGGCAGGTTTCAGATGGAAATACCGAGCAACAGCCAGGGTGAGCTGGTGCCGGAGCTGATTTTTGTATGTTTAAACCTGATTGGGCGTTAAAACACTTTTTAAACTTAATAGCCTGCGCAGGGAGGGTACGCTCGGACGCTACCATGCGCGCGGCTCTCTTCACTCCTATGTAGCCGCGCATGGTAAGCGCCGAGCGCATACCGCCCTGCGCAGCTTAAAGTTTAAAAAGTGTTTTAAACCGCAATACAGCGGTTTAAAACACTAACAAAATCAGCTCCGCACCAGCTCACCCTGAGCTGGTGCTCGGTATTTCCATCTGAACCTGCCACTTCAAGTGGTAGGTTTTCTTTAAATCTGCGCACAGTCAGACTGAGCACCGTAGCGACCCTCTTATTTTTTTTGTCGCATGAAAATAGTAGCAGTCTGCACTAAAAAGGTCACATGCAGCGCTGACAATTCTTAAATACCTGTGCAAGCAGTTTGCACTGCAAAGAAAATGCAAAGTCCAACAGAAATTGGCACACGGCCTTTAGTAAATGTGCCCCATTGTGTTCATGTTACTTTCCTTTAAACGGAATTAGTTCTGAAGTTTTGGAGCACTAAACCACCCCAGTTCCGTAGTTCCCAAATCACCCTGGATGATTTTTGCGCAATCTGTTAAGGGAAAAAAAAACACTCATACTTGCCTGTCCCTTTCTCTTCATGCCTGCGGCTGCAGCAAGTAAAGCCGGCGTAGTGCACCCACTTCACTGCGTAATCGCCTAGGTACGGTGCATGTGCAATGCAGTCAGGGCATTATCCCAGCTTCACTTGCCGCATAGCAATTGGAGGCATCGGCGCGGGTTCCTCCAAAGGTGCATCGGACTCACTCTACGCAAGTATAAAAGTTTACTTTAAGGGATCCTAAACCACAGGTCCATAAGTACAATGCTTATAATACATCATTCCCCTAATTCTGTCATAGTTGGTATTTTCTCTCAAGTCCCACCATTCAAAGTAATTATGTACCGGCCCCTTGATAAATCATTCCACCCAAATGTCTGCTATCATTGCCCGAGTCCAGGACAATTCGTATATACATATTTTCAGACTAATAAGGTGCACCATCAATAAATGCCTGCTGCAATGTCTAGGTTCATATATAAGGCGCACCCTGGCTTCATATAGACTGGAAATATTCTATCATGAAGAGATTGCTAAATCTGCACAACGTATTCCTTATAAGACTATCCATCTCATTTTAAAAAAACTTGCAAATTTGCCCAAAAGTTTTTACAGCTTATTTTAGGGTATTATGTGGATTGTCCTCCATTGTTAAAATTGTCATTTACATATAGGTGAACTTACATTCCTAGGTTTCCTTTAAGAACCGTCACATTGAAGGGATGAAAGTACTATTCACACCCATTGTCTGTTTCCTCATTGTATTATCATTGTGTGGAGAGACCCATCCCAGCTAGTAGCACTCGACAAACTTGTTGTAGAATGTCATGTTGTACTGGTCGGACGAGCCCTAGTGTTAGTTTTATTATTTTTTACTGCATTCTTTGGAAGCCGCAGATATACACGCTGTCCTCTTCAGTGGGATTTGTCTAGCTCCCCTCCTTGATATTTCCTACTTATAACCTAAACTAGACCCTGCACCTCGGACCCATAAACTACCCTTAAACTATATAAAACTTCAGATGGTATGAGGTAGCTGCCCTGGAGAGTTATGTCACCACACTTGGTGAACTGGTGTGTAGATAACGCCATGGCACAAGACACAGCCCCCACCTCTGAGCACCTGCTGTAATATTTAAACTAAGTGTGTTCACTTTGGCAGTTTATAGACATGTTTTTTTTTTGGTGTAATAATAGAATTTCTATAGATTTAAAGAAAATAAAAAACTCATAAAATACTTTCAAACATGTATTTTTTATTGGTTGCTATTTTGGGAAATAAGTCATTGTTTTGTTTTCTTTTTGTACTTTTTTGACTTTTAGATCAGTAACTGTGCATTTTATTCATTCTAAAATCATAAAAGTACCCTTGACTTTCCACATTACAAATGGTCCGGACACTGCCAAAAATTATTTTGATAATCTTAATGGATCATTCCAGTAGTGGATATATGTTTACTTTATTAACCTCCACGACTTGCCAACCCTGTAAGGGAGGGTTTTGCCCCTTACTCCCCCTCTCTTTAAAAGAAATCTACCACCAGGATCAAGGATCATAAAGCAAGCACACGACCCTCTGTAGGATCCCTCTTCTTTAAGCATCCGCTGTGCCCTTGAGTTTTTAGGAAAAAGACCCAATTGTAGCCCCGGTGCTCTAGGCTTCATTAAGCGATGGAGCCTGAAGCCCTCAGGCTATTGCATTATTTTAAAAGCCTTTTTTTGTAAAAAACAAGGGCATAAGAAGCCAAAGGAAGAGCCAATCTGCTAGACTGGGGGCGTGGGGGACCACCACCAGTATGTCATGTGCTTGTTTATATTCCTTTATCCTGGGGGTATGTTGTTCTGTAATCTTGTCAGTAACGATGGGATGGACAGCATGCAGCTTGTGGCTCCCTCCCATTGAGAACACATCACGATCAACAGATCCAAAAACTAGCAACCTGAAATGTAGTAACTATACTTGCAACATTGTTAGACTTTAATCTTTTTTTCTTTAGAAGTTCCTCCGCTGGTAAAAATGGATAATGGTTAAAGACCCTTTGCGCCACCCTTTGTATTTTGCTTGTCTTGTCGGTGGGCACTTTGCTGTTATTGTGCTCCCCCAGCAGCTCCCCCTCTTATAGTGCCCCCACAGTAAAATTAAAAACCCATATAATCACCTTTCAATGTTCCCCAAGGCAACTCCTCAATCTTCTCCTTTTGCTGTATGTAGCACATGATGTCATCACCTGCCAGCTTTGCTACATACAGTGGCATCAGGAGAGAGGAGTTGCTGCGGGGAACGTGGAAAGGTGAGTATCTGTGTTTTTTATTTTTACACAGTAGCAGAGGAACAGTGATAGTGCAGGGTGGTGACGGCTAGTCATGGGAATTATGTTTCTTCTTAGTGAGCTGGCTCCTTAGACTCCGCTCACGAAGAAGAGCCGTCTCTTCTGCCTCCTGAATGGCTCCCTATTAAATATATAATAGGGAGCCGCAGGCCAGTCAATCACCCAATGCCACTCCATTTTAACCCGATTGTAGTGGGTTAAAGGGCGCATGGTGAGCTGATTAGGGGTGGGGTTAAGTGAGCGAATGCTCTGACAGTGGTACACAGCCCAAAAACCTGCAGCCCCAATGTAAAATACCCCCTTTTCTGTAGCCCCCCGTTATAGTGCATGCTCCCTTTTCTGGAGCCCCCCTCTTTAATGTAACCCCTTCTCATTTCTGTAGCTCCCTTTATAGTGCCCCCTTTTATGTAGCCTCCTGCCAATAGTGCTCCTTTTTCCCTGGCCCCCCTTTTAATAAATTTTTTACTTATTGACTTGAGTATAAGCCTAGGGTAGAAATGCAGCCCGATACTCATTAACAAAATGTCCAGCAGCCACCCCTCATTAATAAATTGTCCAAAACAGAGGCCCCTCAAAAATGCACAGTCCCCATAGTAATGTCCCCAGTGCAGCCCATATGGTAATGTCCCCATTGCAGCCCCCATAGTAAGGTCCATTGTCCAGCCCCCATAGTAATGTCCCCATCGCAGCCCCCGTAGTAACGTCCCCATCGCAGCCCCCATAGTAACGTCCACATTGCAGCCCCCATAGTAATGTCCCCATTGCAGCCCCCATAGTAATGTGCCCTACCCGGCCCCCATAATAATGTCCCCATTGAAGCCCCCATACTAATGTCCCCTGCCCATGCCCCATACTAATGTCCCCTACCCAGCCCCCATAGTAGTGTCCCCATCACAGCCCCCAAAGCAATGTCCACTGTCCAGCCCCCTTAATAATGTCCCACTTAAAATTAAAAAACTCTATAATCACCTCCAACGCTCCTCTTCTCCACACGGCTCCAGGTCCTTCTTCACCCTTCTCAGATCAAGCTCAATGAAGGTATTAAAACAGCGTTTATTGGAAGTTAGTGTGGCGTCCAAAGTAAATTGTAGGTATCTGGGTAACAATCAACACTCTTCGGGGTTCGCAGCAATCTGCCAGGATTGCTGGACCACAATAGTGGCAAGATCAGGCTGTCCGGGAAGCGGAACCTTGGCAGGATCCATGGCCGGATCTTACTGTCAGGATTTGGGATCAGTAGATCCTCAGGACCACTGCGGGAAGTGATGCTAGCTGACACCAGAGACTGGAATCTAAGTGGCACCTGGTCTTCACCAGAGCCCGCCGCTAAGCAGGATGGTCTTGCAGCGACGGGGTACCACCAGGTCGCTCCACAGGTGTGACTAGCCCGCAGTGGCAGCCGAGGTCGAAGTACCTTAGCAGAAGACAGTCTTGTACAGAGCAGGCGGCAGAGATGCAAGGTCAAGTCCAATCCGGGGTCAGCAACGGGAGGTACAGGCAGATGGGAACGGAAACACAGGAACACACAGGAGCATGGGGAACAAGAACACACAGGAGCACGGGAACACAAACACGGGAACTAAGGAGCAGGAACGTAGGAATGCTCAGGAATATCGCAGGGGAGCTTTCTCTATGGTGTAGGCCCATCAGGGTTTGCAGGAAGAGGCAGGCTTAAGTAGAATTCCTGAAAATGGACAGTGCCAATTAGTGGTGCGCTGGCCCTTTAAATCTTATGAAGCAGGTACGCGCGTGCCCTAGGAGTCGGGAACGTGCACACACGGCCCAGGAAGACGGAGCAGGGACATGTAAGTAATGCAGGCGATGCTCTGGCAGGGACAGAGGGGCATGGGTGAGCCTGCGATCCGCTATATGGGTCGCGAGACCGCCCGTGACAGTACCTCCACCCTTCCCCCTCTCTTCCTGGGCGGAAGAAATCTCTGCAAGAGATCATGGTCCAGGATATTGTCCTCGGGCTCCCAAGATCTCTCTTCCGGCTTGAACCATTTCCAGTCAACCAAGAAGAACAGCTTACCCCTCACAGTCTTCATATCAAGGATCCCCTTTACCTCATAGATGTCAGAGTCGGCAACAGGAGCAGGAAGGAGGCACATGTCGGGAGAAGCGGTTCAGGTTGACAGGCTTGAGCAGGGAGAAATGGAAGGAGTTCGAGATGTGCATGGTGGGAGGAAGGCGCAGCTTGTAGGACAGATTGATGCGACTCAGCACCTTGAAGGGACCCAGGAAACGAGGACCGAGCTTGTAGCCAGGGATCTTTAGTCGAACATACTTGGAGGACAACCAGACTTTGTCGCCAGGAGCAAAGACAGGAGAAGGTCCGCATCTTTTATTGGCCTGGAGTTTGGTTCAGGCCGAAGCCTGTAATAAGGAAAGATGAGTCTGCTCCCAGATGATATTTAGGTCTTGTACCAGTTCCACAACAGCAGGAACATCTGATGACAGAGAAAGAGGAGGGCGAGCATGCAGTCCATAATTGATAAAAAATGGAGCGGAGCCCAAGGACTCTGTAAGGAGTTGTAAGAAAACTCTGCCCATGGCAACAGAGTGGACCAATCGTCCTGACAGGCAGAAACAAACTGCAGTCCAAGGTCTGATTAACTCCACCTGCCAATTAGACTGGGGATGATAGGCTGTAGAAAAGTCCAATTTCACTTGGAGTTGATTGCAGAGAGAATGCCGGAATTTGAACCCCACGTTCGGAGACTATGTGCTGTAGAAGTCCATGGAGTCGAAAGATGTGACGGAAGAACAGACTGGCAAGACATGGAGCAGATGGCAAACCTGGGAGAGGAACAAAATGGGACATCTTCGAAAAAAGGTCAGTTACCACCCAGAATACGGAGTTTCCCGATGAAGTGCATGAGTCCACGGACATCTGTGTATCGGCAACGGCAGAAGAAGACCAGCAGGCTTGAAACGTGATGGCTTATTCTGGGCACAGAAAGCACAGGAACCCACAAAGTCCACAACATCCTTGGCCAGTGTCAGGACTGTGAGTCTGTGGACCCTCTGGACCACCGTGGGAGATGGAACTAGCCGACACCTGCGACCGGAGTCTAAGTGGCATATGGTCTACACCAGAGCCCACCACAAAGCAGGATGGTCTTGCTGCAGTGGGCTGCCATCAGGTCGTTCCACAGGTGCGACTAGTCCACGGTAGCTGCCAAGGCAGTAATACAGGAGACAGGAGCTGGCACACGGATCAGGAGCACAGCAACGAACTGGCACATGGATCAGGAACACAGGTACGGACTGGCACATGGATCAGGAACACAGGAACGGACTAGCACACTGATCAGGAACACAGGAACGGACTGGCACACTGGACAGCAAGATACACAGGAACACTGGATACACAGGGGAGCTTTCTCTTCAGGGGATGGTTTGAAGATTTGACAAGGATCACAGGAAGGGGCAGGAATTTATGTAAGGCCTGCGCCAATTATCGTCGGAACCGCGGGAGCAGCAGAGACTGCTGCTGGAACCAGAAGAGGTGAGTTCCGCTGGCACATGGAGGGACACGGCTGTGCCCCGATCTGAGACAGAGATTGCGAGAGCACCCGTGACAGTACCCCCACCCCCTTTGGCCTCCCCCTCTTCTTCTTCTTGGCCCCAAGAAACCCTTTGGAGAAGAGTCCGCTCCAAAATGTTTGAGCTCCCAGGATCTCTCCTCAGGCTCAAACCCCTTCCAGTCTACAAGAAAGTACCGCTTACGACCTGACGATCTTCATGTCCAGAACCTCATTAACTTCATAGACATCTGGGGAATCCGCCTCAGGAGCAGGAGAAGGGGATTGCTGGGAGAAGCGGTTCAAGACGACTGGCTTCATGAGGGAGACATGGAAGGAGTTCGGGATGCGCATAGATGGAGGAAGGCGGAGCTTGTAGGCCACGTGACCAAGGAACCAGGGACCAAGTTTGTAGCTGGGTATCTTAAGCCAGAGGATATGGAGGATAACCATATTTTGTCACCAGGAGAGAAGACAGGAGCAGCTTGACGTTTCTTATCAGCCTGGGTCTTGGTACAGTCTGTAGATCGTAGAAGGGACTGGTGGGTCTCGTCCCAAATAGACTTGAGGTCCTGCACCAGATCCTCTACCGCTGGGACTTTAGAGGGAGGATACAGCGGAAGAGGAGGGCAAAGAATACGCCCATAGACCACAAAGAATGGAGCTGAGCCAGTAGACCCTGAATCCATGGAATTGTAGGAGAACTCAGCCCAAGGTAGAAGGTCAGCCCAGTTGTCTTGACGAAGTGGTGGAGGAAGCAGCCCAGAGTCTGGTTCACCCAACAGAATGGAGGACGTCAAGCGTGGTGGTAAATAAAAAGACAGTCTCTCCTTGTGCAGCACACCAACCTGCAAGGACAGAGGCTTGGTGCAGTACTATTGAGTACTCCTCAGTACGTTCCCTAAACAGCACGCAATCCGAGTGGCTAAGGAGATGAGACCACTCAGTGTAGACGGCAGGTCATGAGCGGCCAATGCGTCCTTTACTTAAGCAGAAAGACCTTTTCTGAAAGTTGGCGGGATCCATGGGCGGATCTTACTGTCAGGATTCGGGATCAGTGGATCCTCTGGACCACCGCGGGAGGTGATACTAGCCGAATCTAAGTGGCACCTGGTCTTCACCAGAGCCCGTCGCAAAGCAGGATGGTCTTCCTGTGGCGGGGTACCACCAGGTTGTTCCACAGGTGCGACTAGCTCATGGTGGCAGCTGAGGTCGAGGGACCTTTGCCATCTGCCCTGACCATGAGACTGTCTTCTGCTGAGATGCAAGGTCAAGTCCAATTCAGGGTCAGCAACGGTAGGTCCAGGCAGTTGGGAACAGGAACACGGGAACTCAGGAGCAGGAACACACAGGAATGCAGGAATACTCAGGAATATCGCAGGGGAGCTATCTCTATGGCATAGGCACAAAGATCTGGCAGGGTTTGCAGGAAGAGGCAGGCTTAAGAATTCCTGAAAATGGCCAGCGCCAATTGGCGGTGCGCTGGCCCTTTAAATCTTATGAAGCCGGCGTGCGCCCTCGAGCAGGACTCGGATTGTGTAAGTAGCGCAGGCGATGGGCTTGCGGGGACAGAGGGGCACGGGTGAGCCTGCGACCCGCGATATGGGTTGCTGGACCACCAGTGACAATTTCACGCACTACGCATGCTCTTATCTATGATTGACCAGTCATGATATATATGAAAACTGGTGCAAACTGTGCAGTTTACTCACTAATGTGCAGTTTGTACCAGATAATCCAGTAGTGACACAAACTGTTCAATTATTTGGCACAAACGGTGCTACTTTGGGAAAGTGTGTGCACAGAAGCAACTTATATTTGTTGGTGCAATTTTATGTAATTCTGTTGGAGTCTAAACAATTCTGTTGGCGACTAATGTGTCGAAATGATGAATAAGCATTACCGCCCACCTTTAGCTGTACAGTTTTCTAAATGTCAGACAAAAAGCCACTGCAACACAAAAGTGGCAAAAACACTGAAAAAATACATGTGCAAGTAAAAAAAGACCCTTTTTTAGTGAAAACTTAGACAAAAAACTAGCACAGGCACAATAATATACCTGAACCAATATATGCATATGTTTTTCCTACATTCTCTTAAATAAAGACGTCACTATTTAGTAGTCCTTAAGAGAAGTCAGCTCTCTCATAGTTATGGTATTGTTAATCTTTTTATTCTGGCACATAAGTGTTTGAAGGTGACAGAGACAGATCTGGCTGATAAATCATTACAACCCATCTATATTTTCTTTTAAGACACACAGTTCCATTTAATTTTGGAGTTTTGCCCAATGTGCTCATCATTGTTCAGCTATGACATGTGGCCTGGTGATTACACAATATGAGACTTAATTACCTGTGCGTTTCTAAAAACCTGGGTAATTATGCCACCGGTACACCAGCCAATGACAGGCAGCTATCCGCATGACTGTGAGTGCTTACAACAGCAGGGTATGAGCTTGAGATCAGTGAATTAGAAGCACATAACAAAGTTGTAACTCAAATTACATCCAGTAATGTGAGCTTCCTGGCTTTTCAGAATGTCCCAGGGAGAAGATGGAACAGAGGCAAATATGATTGGCTGCAAGAAAACACTTAAACAACAGGGTGTTCATTAACAGTTATCAGAGCTGTGAGAATACTGCCTGTTCCGACTGTCATGAAACATCCAGCACGTTAATAGGTACCTTTTCCTAATGAGACATAAAATTAATATCTTGATTTTCATTTACGTTAATAGTAAAAATCAAGCTGATGTGTTTGAAGTTTTTTTTTGTGAATTCAGGCAGTATGTGTCCCGCTCATAAGCTAGTGCTGGTAAATAAATTCTAAAATGTACATGTTAAATGCTAATATCTATAACATATTAATAGCTCTTACAGACTTATGTAAACATAGACATGAAACCTGTCATACTGGTTGTGCAGTCAGTATTATTAATGATGACCCAGAATTTTTTTTTGACCTACAAATAACTTTTCCTTTCTTTGAAATATGGGAATAGTTAAAGGAAACCTACCATGAGGAATCCACCATGAGAAGTAGACCTGATGCTAGATTCCTCCTGCATGCTGCCTCTCCCCTAATCTGTCATTTAATAATCCTGGAACATAACCTAATTTGTTAACAACTTTATTTTAGTAATATGTAAATTAATTGCAGTGGCTACTGTCACTGGGAGCTCAGACTAGTACATGTCACAGTACCCTTTGAAGTTAATTTACATATTACTAAAATAAGATTTTAACAAGTTACGGTAAATTCAAGGATTATTAAATTACAGATTAGGGCAGAGGCAGGAAGGGGGAATCTACCATCAGATATACTTTTGTTTGTAAATTCCTCATGGTAGGTTATATTTAAAGAAATGGAACATTGTGAATATTATTGAGGGGGGAATTAGCAAGCCCTGAAATAGTCGCAATGCCTGTCAAAGGGCCGGGAATTGCAACTTTTCCCCCCTTGTGCCATCTCAACAGCAAGTAAGCAGAGATGGGCATGAAATGAGTGATGCCGCCGCGGACATGCAACATGGCACTTTTAAAAAAAAATGTATTATTATTTCCAAATGCCAATAACATACAGTATTTACATTACATCTTTTAGTACATTCCATAAAAAAGTGACAATCCTACAATTATTATTACATCCAGATGCATTGATAAGTCTGCTCAAATACATTAGAGTTCAAACAGTATGCCCAACAAATATATATATTGTCACGGGTGACCCCGCGATCCATGTCTCGGATCGCGGGGGCACCTGTGTCCTGCTGTGCCGCGCAGCCCCCCGGTCCGGTTCTTGTCACGGGAGTCCCCGCGATCCATGTTGCGGATTGCGGGTGCACCCGTGCTCCGCTGTGCTGCCCTGCTCCTCCTCGCCTTTACTCACCTCTCCAGGCTCCTGGCTCCGCTCAGGTCCCGGCGTGTGGTCCACGCGCCTCCTCCCTTCCAGGCCGCGCACTCCCGCTGCTGGGGCGCTGCTATAGCATGGCGACTCCCAGCATCCCCTGCTGGATCTTCAGGTCAGTTTACTGAAGAGAAAGCCTCCTAGAGCGTTTCCAGATGCCTCCGTGTTCCTGTGCTGTTCCCCTGTTTCCGTACTCCTGTGGTGTTTTCCGTACTCCTGTGGTGTTTCCGTACTCCTGTGGTGTTTCCGTACTCCTGTGGCGGTCCTGTACTCCTGTGGCAGTCCTGTATCCTGGTGGTGTTCCGAGGCCCTGCAAGACGTCCTGCCGAAGCCCTGCCAGCCGTCCTGCCGAGGCCCTGACAGCCATCCTGCCGAGGTTCTGCCAGCCTTCCTGCCGAGGTTCTGCCAGCCTTCCTGCCATCCCAGGTCCTGCCATCCCATGGTCCTGCCTTCCCGTGGTCCTTCCTGCCCTGTGTCCCTACCTTGGCTGCCACCGCAGGCCTAGTCGCACCCGTGGAGCAACCTGGTGGCTCCCCGCCGCAGCAAGACCATCCCGCTTTGCGGCGGGCTCTGACAAAGACCAGGAGACCACTTAGACTCCGCTCCCGGGTTGCGGCTGGCATCTTTATCTCTTTAAGGGTCTATTCCCCGAGATTGTGACAGTAAGATCCGGCCCTGGTCATGATCTCTGCAAAAGCCATGGACAGTGTCAAGAATCCATACCAGCTTCTGGGTGACCTTCCCAGCACTATTGCCCAGCAAGAGATTGCTGTGCAAAAAGAACTCCTGGACAAACTCGCTGCCACCCTGCAGATTATTGCCTCCCAGCCGCAGGCTCCTGCGACTCCTCCTTGTTCTTCTGTCTCCCAGCCATGTTTTTGGCAGCGAACTCTGGACCAGATTTATTGATGCCAACAAATTTGATGGCAACCCCAATTTTTGCAGGAGCTTTGTTGCCCAATGTTCGTTGTACATCAAACTGATGTTCTCCCGGTTCACCCCCGAACGCACGAAGTTGGTATTTGTTTTTTCTCTGCTTACTGGAGAGGCGCTGGACTGGGCTACTCCGCTATGGGATAGTGGTGACCCAGACATGGTTACCCATACCAAGTTTCTGGCAAAAATCCGGTCCAGGTTTGAACCATCTGAAGTTCGGCTACCTCGCCTGTCCTGCCTGTTCCCGGTGTTCCCAGAATCTCCACAGCCTCCCAGAGCTGCTCCGGTGACTCTGCATCTTCCCAGAGCTGCTCCCGTGACTCTGCAGCTTCTCAGAGCTGCTCCCGTGACTCCGCAGCTTCCCAGAGCTGCTCCCATGAGTCCGCAGCTTCCCAGAGCTGCTCCAGCGGTGCCCAAGCCTCCGCAGCTTCCCAGAGCTGCTCCAGCGGTGTCCAAGCCTCCGCAGCTTCCCAGAGCTGCTCCCGTGGCGCCCCAGCCTCTGCAGCTTGCCAGTGCTGCTCCCGTGGCGCCCCAGCCTCCGCAGCTTGCCAGTGCTGCTCCAGCGGCTCTCCAGAAGTTGCCTCAGCCTCTGCAGCTTGCCAGTGCGCTCCCATGCGCCCCTCCTCCGCTTGCCAGGCGGGCTCCCGTGTCGCCGCATCCTCCGCAGCTTGCCAGTGCTGCTCCAGCGGCGCCCCAGCCTCCGCAGCTTTGCAGTGCCTCAGCGTCTCTCCCAATTTGCCTCAGCCTCTGCACTTGCCCGTGCTGCTCTCCGGCGTTTTCAGAGCTCTCCGGGGACTTCCACGCTGCTCTGGTGACTCCTTTCCGCAGCTTTCCCAGAGCTGCTCCAGTGGCGCCCAAGCCTCCGCGCTTCCCAGGCTGCTCCAGAGGCGCCCAAGCCTCTCAATGTCTCCGTCAGCTTCCCGCAGCGGCTCCAGTGTGCTCCACGACTTCCCACAGCTGCTCCAGTGCCTCCCGCATCTCGCCAGTGCTGCTCCCTTTTTGCCCCAGCCTCCGCAGCTTTGCCAGAGCTGCTCCGTGGCATCCCACCTCTTCAGCTTGCCAGTGCTGCTCCATGGCGCCCCAACCTTACGCAGTCGGCCAGTTCTGCTCTCGGGCACCCCAGCCTGCCGCGCTTGCCAGTGCTGCTTCCCATGGCGCCCCATCTCCGCAGCTTGCCAGTGCTGCTCCCGTGGCGCCGCAGCCCTCCGCATCTTGCAGTGCTGCTCCAGTGGCGCCCCACCTCCGCAGCTGTTGCCAGTGCTGCTCCAGCGGCTCTCCAGAAGTTGCCTTCGCCTCTGCACCTTGCCAGTGCTGGCTCCGGCTTTTCATAAGCTGCTCCGGTACTCCACGCTTGCTCTGGTGACTCCGCAGCTTCCCAGCCTGCTCCAGTGCGCCAAGCCTCCGCCCTTCCCAGAAGCTTGCTCCAGTGTGTCAGCCTCCTCAGCTTCCCAGAGCTGCTTCTATCGGAGCCCAACCTCCCTCAGCTTGCCAGGTGGCGCCCCAGCTCCGCATGCTTGCTAGTGCTACTCTCCGTGGCGGCCCCCAGCCTCCGCCGCTTGCCAGTGCTGCTAATCGTGGCGCCCCAGCCCTCCAAGCTTGCCAGTGCCTGCTCCCGTGGCACCCATCCCCCCCATTTTGCCAGTGCTGCTCCCGTTGCGCTCCCAGCCTCCACATCTTCCAGTGCTGCTTCCGTGGGGTCGCCAGCCTCCACAGCTTGCCAGTGCTTGCTCCCATGGCGCCCCATCCTCCGCGCTTGCCCAGTGCTGCTCCGGCTTTTTCAGAAGCTGCTCTGGGACTCCACGTCTTGCCTCCGGTGACTCCGCAGCTTCCCATGGCTGCTCCGGCCTCCCCTGAGGCTGCCCAGTTCTCAGCTGCTCCATCAGCTTTTTCCAGAAGTCGCTTCGCCTCTGCATCTTTCCAGTGCTGCTCCGGCTTTTTCCAAGCGCTCCGGTTACTCCATGGCTGCTCCGGTGACTCCGCATCTTCCCATGGCTGCTCCGGGCCGGCCCCCCCCGGGTGGCCCGTATCTCAGGGCATTAAAGGGAAACAACAATCGCGTTAGAGCGGGGAGCCTCACATGTAGGGAAAACACGAGCCTCCTGAGCCCGTGGTAGGGAATTGTTGCATGACGAGCCGGGGGCCCGCCGCATTGTGCGCTGTTGGAGTGAACCTGTGCGGGGGACGTTCAATAAGCCCGGCTCGTTTGTGTTGTCCGTTAAAACGGGGGGTTACACCTGCGGGGGATGCTTGAAAGAGGGGTGGTCAATCGGCCTAATGAGAGCTGTGGTGGGTGGGGTACCGCCCATAAAAAGCCAGATAGGACAGGCTGGGCTAGGAGGGCGGTTGGAATGTAGAGGGAAAGAAGACAATTGATGCCGAGGTTGGCACATCCTAAAAAAGGGGGGTCAGTCGAAAGAGTCCATCGGGCTGAGTAACGGACATGAAGTGTTGGGGGACTCACTCTGGCAGGCAGGACATGGAGGGGTCCGTAGTAATCCGGTGGGCCGATGGGGGACAGGTGCGGGCCGTGGGAATGACCGAGAAGTGGTGTGAGATCAGAGTAGGAGGAGCCAGAGAGGTGAAGGTCTGAAACGTGTGCCTGAGGTGGGAAAACTACTGGAAAAGATAGGGGACCCACTGTACCACGGGGGAAGAAGGTGATAACCAAAAGGGGGGTTAAGGCGTAAGGGCCGCTGACGGGAGGCGGCAGTGGCGGAGGGGGATAGCGAGGTAGGCACGAGGAGGACATGGGGGGAGGGGGGGGGCCAGGGGAGAGAGTAGTTGGCGAGGCGGTCACACCGGCGGGGGGGCCTCCCCTCAGATGCCTTGATAAGTCTGCTCAAATACTTTAAAGTTCAAACAGTATGCCCAACAAATATATATTGTCACGGTGACCCCGCGATCCATGTCTCGGATCGCGGGGCACCTGTGTACTGCTGTGTCCCGCAGCCCCCCGGTCCGTTTCTTGTCACGGAGTCCCCGCGATCCATGTTGCGGATTGCGGGTGCACCTGTGCTGTGCTGCCCTGCTTCCTCCTCGCCTTTACTCCCTCCCAGGCTCCGGCTCCGCTCAGGTCCCGGCGTGTGGTCCCGCTCCTCCTCCCTTCCAGCCGCGCCACATCCCGCTGCTAGGGCGCTGCTATAGCCTGGCGACTCCCAGCATCCCCTGCTGGATCTTCAGGTCAGTTTACTGAAGAGAAGCCTCCTGAGCGTTTCCCAGATGCCTCGTGTTCCTGTGCTGTTCCCCCTGTTTTCCGTACTCCTGTGGTGTTCCCGTTTTTTCCTGTCACTCCTGTGGTGTTCTGTTCCCTGTGGGTCCTGTATCCTGTGGCAGTCCTGTATCCTGTGGTTTCCGAGGCCCTGCCAGCGCCGTCCTGCGAGCCCTGCCAGCCGTCCTGCCGAGGCCCTGACAGCCGTCCTGCTGAGTCCTGCATCCATCCTGCCGAGTCCGGCCATCCTCATCCTGCCGAGGTTCTTGCCAGCCGTTCCTGCCGAGGTCTTGCCACTGTCCGCCGAGGTCCTGCCATCCCAGGTCCCTGCCATCCCATGGTCCTGCCATCCTGTGGTCCTGCCTTCCCGTGGTCCTTCCCCTGTGTCCTCCTCCCTGGCCCACCGCAGGCCTATTCGCACCTCGTGGAGCAACCTGGGTGGCTCCCCCCGCCGCAGCAAGACCATCCCGCTTTGGGCGGGCTCTGACAAGACCAGGAGACCACTTAGACTCCCCCCGCTCCCGGTTTGCGGCTGGCATCTTTAATCTCTTTAAGGGTCTATTCCCCGAGATTGTGACAGTAAGATCCGGCCCTGGTCATGATCTCTGCAAAAGCCATGGCAGTGTCAAGATCCATACCAGCTTTGGGTGACCTTCCCAGCACTATTGCCCAGCAAGGATTGCTGCGAAAAAAGAACTCCTGGACAAACTCGGCTGCCACCCTGCAGATTATTGCCTCCCGCCGCAGGCTCCTGCGACTCCCTCCTGTGTCTTCTGTCCTCCAGCCATGTTTTTTGGCAGCGAACTCTGGTACCAATTTATTGATGCAACAAATTTGATGGCAACCCCAATTTTTGCAGGAGCTTGTTTTGCCACATGTTCGTTGTACATCAAACTGTGATGTTCTCCCGGTCCACCCCCGAACGCAACAGTTGGCATTTGTTTTTTCTTCTCTGCTTACTGAGAGGCGCCTGGACTGGGCTCTACTCTCCGCTATGGATAGTGGTGACATACATGGTTACCATCATACCAAGTTCTGGCAAAATCCGGTCCAGGTTTTGAACCATCTCGAAGTTCGGCTACCCTCCTCGTCCTGCCTGGTTCCCGGTGTTCCAGAATCTCCACAGCCTCCCAGAGCTGCTCCGGTGACTCTGCATCTTCCCAGAGCTGCCCCGTGACTCGCAGCTTCTCAGAGCTGCTCCCGTGACTCGCAACTTCCCAAGCTTGCTCCCATGAGTCCGCAGCTTCCAGAGCTGCTCCAGCGGCCCCAAGCCCTCCGCAGCTTCCCAGAGCTGCTCCACGTTGTCCAGCCTCCGCAGCTTCCCAGAGCTGCTCCAGTCGGCCCAACCTCCTCAGTGTCTCCGCAGCTTCTCCGCAGCTAGCCAGTGTCTGCTTTCCCGCAGCTGCTCCAGTCCTCGCACTTGCCAGTCTGCTCCGTGTGCCCCAGCCTCCCAGCTTGCCAGTGCTGCGCTCCGTGGCGTCCCCATCCTGGCTGTCAGCTTGCCATTTGCTGCTCCCATGGCGCCCCCAGACCTACGTCAGCTTGCCAGTGCTGCTCTCCAGTGGCGCCACCTCCGCAGCTCCAGTCTGTTCCGTGCCCGCATCCTCCGCATCTTCCATTGCTTGCTCCAGTGGTGCTCCCAAGCCTCCGCCAGCTTGCCAGTGCTTGCTCCCGGTGCGGCCCTGCCCCAGCCTCCGCAGCTTGCCAGTGCTGCTCCAGGGCTCTCCGGTTCCTCAGCTCTGCGGCTTGCCAGTGCTGCTCCCGCTTTTTTCAGAGCTCTCCGGGACTCCACGGCTGCCTGGTGCTCCGCAGCTTCCCAGAGCTGCTCCCGGAGCTCCGCAGCTCCCAGAGCTGCTCCAGTGGCGCCCAGCCTCCCAAAGCTCGCCTCCAGCTGTGTCCAGCCGTGCTCTGCAGCTCCCTCAGCAGCTGCTCAGCGGCTCTCATATGCGCTGCCCAGCTTCTCAGCTTGCCAGTGCTGCTGCTCCACATGTCTCTGCGCTTCCTCCTCAAGCCTCCGCAGCTTTCCAGTGCTGCTCCTCTGGTCCCCAGCCTCCACAGCTTGCCATGCTGCTCCCGTGGTGTCCCACCCTCTCGCAGCCTTTGCCAGTGCTGCTCCCATGGTCGCCACCCACCTACTGCAGCTCGCCAGTGCTGCTCTTGTGGCACCCCCCAGCTTCCCCAGACTGCTCCAGCGCGACCAAGCCTCAAGTCCTCCGCAGCTTCCCAGCGCTCTGCTGGCCATGTCTCCGCAGCTTCCCTGCCAGCTGGCACCCCAGTGCCTCCGCATCTTGCTAGTGCTCTCCCGTGCCGCCCCACCTCCCGCTTGCCAGTTGCTCTCCATGGCGTCCCACCTCTGCAGCTTGGCCAGTGCTGCTCCCTGGCCCCCAACCACGAGCTCGCCAGTCTGCTCTCGTGGCGCCCCGCCTCCGCACTTGCCAGTTCGCTGCTCCCGTGGCGCCCCATCCTCCACAGCTTGCCGTGCTGCTCCCATGCGTCCCATGCCTCTGCAGCTGCCCAGTCTGCTCCCCTGGCGCCCCAACCTACCAGCTCTCCTTCTGCTCTCGTGGCGCCCCACAGCCTCCGCTCTTGCCATTGCTGCTCCCTGGTCGCCCGCAGCCTCCACCGCTGCCAGTGCTGCTCCCAGCCCGGCGCCCCAGCCTCAGCCAGCTTGCCCAGTGCTGCTCCAGCGGCTCTCCAGAAGTTCCTCAGCCTCTGCAGTTTGCAGGCCTGCATGCTTTCCGGCTTTTCAGAAGCTCTCCGGGGACTCAGACGGTCTGCTCAGGCGTGGTGACTCCGCAGCTTCCCAGAGCTGCTCCCTGAGTCCGGCAGCTTCCCAGAGCTGCTCCCGCACACCCTCAGCTTCCCCAGGCTGCTACAGCGGTGCCCAAGCCTCACGCTTCCCAGAGCTGCTCCAGCGGTTATCCAAGCCTCCGCCGCTTCCTAGAGTTGCTCTAGCGAAGCCCAACCTCCTTCAGCTTGCCAGTGCTGCTCCCGTGGCGCCCCAACCTCCGCAGCTTTGCTAGTGCTGCTCTCGTGGCGCCCCACCTCTGCAGCTGCCAGTTCTGCTCCCGTGGCTCAGCCTCCACTGCAGCGCACCCCGTGCTCAGCTCCTCATCTTGCCAGCTGTCTGCTCCCGTGTGGCGCACACCAGCCCCTGTCCAGCAGCTTCCAGTGCGTCGCTCGCCGATCGGTGCCGGCCCAGCCATCCACAGCTTGCCATGGCTGCTCCCTGGTGCCCCAGCCCGCACAGGCTGCATGCTCTCGGGCGTCAGTCGCGCTTCGCGGCTCCTTTTTCAAAAGAGCGCATCGCAGGGTGACTCCACGGCTGCTACGGCCTCCCATTGGCGCCCCAACTTCTCCAGGCTGCTTCCACGCAGCTCTCCATAAGTGGCCTTCATCCTCTGGCAGCTTGTCACAGTGCGGCTCCGGCTTTTTTCAGAATGGCTGCTCCCGGGACTCTCAGGTCTTGCTCCGTGAATCCGCAGCTGTCCTACTGCTGCTTGTCCAAGTCCCCTGATGCCCAATGGCTCCGATTCTCCACCAGCCTCCCCTGAGGCTGACTCGACTTCCACCGCTAACCACCCGGCCCTCCAGAGTTCTCCCTACCCCTGGCTTCACGGCCCGGCCACTGCACCATCAGAGTATCAGAAATCAGTAATTTTGCCCCTCACACGTCATGCTACCCGTCCAGCCACTGCCTCCCCTGAGGCCGTTCCGATGATTCTGTGGCATCATCCGCGCTAAACTCTCACTGTCGCAGAAATCTAGGGGTGTTGACATCGGATACCAATTCGATCATCTGATTCCAGACTGAGCGCCATGGCTGGGATTTAACTCTGGGGTCGCAGACATTGCCTTACATACACCAGAAGTGGTAGGTAGACTCCGTCCACCTGAGGCGAGGAATGACAGCATTCAGGACATCGCGCGTCATTGATCTTAGTTGTGTCGGACAACTCGCAGCTTTTCAAGGGAACTTACTCGTGACGGTAAGTGAAATGGCCCTCGTTGTTTTCCCTTCCTCACTGCCCATTTCGCTTCACATTTACAGGCAGTACCTGAGGCGTGACCTCTAGTGAGGCGGCTGCTGGTCACTCCCACCAACTGCGCACCATTATCCGACATGTTGGCCAACCAGGGTTCATTCCCACTCAAAGAAGGCACAGTCCTCTCCTTCCCTGTGCCTGGTGTGCCCCAGCTCTCCCTCCTTGTGGTCCTCACTATGTAAGTTGGCCTCAGGGTAAATGCCATTTGACAATATTACTAATATTGGGCTTCTACTTAGAATACATATGTCCATCAGACCGATCATCTCCTGTGCGACAGTCCTACTGTCCATACTGGAATGGCAGCAGTATATTATTCGCTTGGGAGGACGGGTTACACTGTTCTACCAATTTTTTTTTTCTTTTTACTTATGTCACTCCTGTTCTGGCGTGCGCCACTGATCTTGATTTATTAGGATGCATGGAACTCCACCCAGAGTTGGAATTACCTTATGCGTCGCTATCTGGCTGGAATTTCCAGATCTTTCTCAGAGATCAGACAAATTGGCCTCCAGACAGCAGCATGCTCTGCCTCTCTGCTACCCAAAGATATCTCCCCTCCTCGGCTTTGCTGCAGTTCTGCAGCTATACAGAGTTGCCCTAAGATGGCGCCAAAGCACTCCTATCTTCTTTAGCCCAATTTCCTGATGCTGTGTTTGTGTATGTTGGGATTGTGGTGGTGATGTGTGCATGAGATGCTCTTCGTGGGTGTAAATGCTAGAGTTGGTATCAGTGAGGTGCTGGAAGATGCTCTGTAGGGTGTTGCTGAAGTGGGGCCAGGGATGTGCGCTGAGGTGCTCTCCAATATGTATGCTGCAGTGGTGATGGTGATTGTATGGGTGAGATGTTGTGGCAGGTGTATGCTGTTGGTGATGTGAAGGCGTTTTCGTTCAGAAGGTCAACTTTGGACCTATATTTATCCTAACTAATTACCATGGGGTCCGGAAGAAAGACTTGAAGGTATATACATAAACACTATAAAAGGTTTTGGTGGATTCTTTGGAGCTCACCTCACACCTTTGTTACTATAAGAATCCTGAGGTCGTGTCCGAAAGGGAAACCTGAAGTGCTGCTGAAAAAACCCGGGACCCGCACTTTAGGAGCTGTGGGGCCATTGAATCGGCATAGCTCAGTATAATTAACTCAATTGAATATGGTAAGTTTCACTGATCTCTTTAGAATCTGTCATAAATGTGTTTTGGGTCGCTTATTGATTTTGTTTCCACATCGCCGCCAACTCACAGTCACCGCTAAGTTGTGTGTCTCGTACTTTCCCGTTGTGTCTCAAAGATTAATAAATTGTTTGTGTTCATTGCGAACTTAGGTCATTCTAATTCTACTGACCTATTAGTGCTGCGCGGTTGAAATATTGAAGGTATTGGGGCATTTACTAAGGGCCTAATCACGTTTTTCCATCGCTTACCCGAAGATTTTTCCAATTTCGCGGATTTTTCCCTATTGGCCTGGGTTTTGGGGCACAAACCCGATCGGATTGTGGCGCAGTCGCCCTGGCCTGCACGCGATAGAATCGGCGGCGTGCCATATAAAACCCACGATTCTGAAAAACCGCCGTAATTTTTTTTTTAATGTGTCACTCAAAACAAATACCTGCACCCATGGTAGGACGTGAACTTCTGAACTTCGACGGAAATTCAGCTCAGCAGCGACACCTACATCGTCACACTACCTTAGTGAATCGCCAAGAACCGAATCCTCCACTATGAAGCCCACCGACTGGATTGCGACAGGACCGGTAAGTAAAGCTCTGCCCATTGAGTTGCGTCTGGCCTTGGCGGTTTATTATAATAATTCCTTTATTTATATAGGCACACACACAGATTATGCAGCAACCTCCACAAAGCTCTTCTGCAAATCGGTCAACCTCCCAGTATGTTTTGCAGTATGGGAGAAACCCACGCAAAAGACGGAGATAACATACAACTCATTGAAGATGTGACTCACCCTGGTGACTTGAACCCAGGTCCCCAGCGCTGAAGGCTGTAGTGGCTAACCACTAAGCCACCATGCTATTTTGGTTTGTGTAATGGATGAATTAAGCAGGGATATTGAGAAGTCCTAGCCAATATGGGCTTGGTTTTGCTTGTTCTGGTATTCATTTGTGTTTGCCGATAGATGGGGTTCTGTGTAGGGAAGTTCAGACAACGGGCGCATCTCCTGAGGCGATATAAAATCTCGGCCTCAGGCGGCAGAATTTGTATCCCGTTAAGAGCGGCTCATTTTTTGCCACTTTGATATGGACGATTCCAAATCACCCACCGGTAATCGCGCCTGTCTCTCTATAAGACACAGGTGCAATTTACATTTGAGCGACGCAACGCGCCTTTAGGCTGCTGCGTCGCTCCGTACTATGCCGAGACACAAGCGGTGGATGATGATGGTCACGGGCCGCCTGTGGGAAGCAGCCTGCCCGAGCTAGTATGAATTTTATTTTTTTCATGTACAACTTTTAAATACATTTATATGGGGCCACATTATCTTATACTATAAGAGACTTTATTCCCGGCTCTGCAGCAGACAGCCCGGGAGCTGGAGAGGAGGAGGACGCTGCACCCCGCCCCCTGGCTTCTCTGTATCCTGAGCAGGACGGAGGCGGGACTCGGGGGCGGGACAAGACGGAAAAATCCGTGACAGCGCAGTGCTCCTTCTGGCTGGAAGTTCCAGATCTTTCTCAGAGGATACAGGACAAAAGGCCTCCAGACAGCAGCATGCTGCTGCTCTCTGCTACCAAAGGATAATCTCCCTCCATCAGGCTTGCTGCAGTTTTGCACCTACACAGAGTCTGCCCTAAGATTGCTGCCAAAGCAGCTCCTATCTTCTTTAGCCACAAGTTCCTGATGCTCTGTAGTGTGCATGATGGGATTGGTGGTGATGTGTGCATGAGAGGTCTGCGTGGTGTATGCTAGATGGTAGCAGTGAGGTGCGGGGGAGATGCTCTGTAGGGTGTATGCTGAAGTGGGGCCAGGGATGTGGGCTGAGGTGCTCCCAATATGTATGCGCGCAGTGGTGATGGTGTGTTATGGGTGAGATGTTGTGCAGGGTGTATATGCTGTTGGTGATGTGAAGGGTTCGTCAGAAGGATTCAAATGGAATCCTAACATAATTACCATGTGGGTTGGTTTGGAGAAAGGACTGAAGGTATTACCGTAACAAATAAAGGTTTGGTCAGGATTTCTTTGAGCTCACTCAGCGACTTTGTAAGTATTAGAATACCTGAGGTCGTGTATAAAGGGAAACCTGAAAGTGTGTTGCTGAAACCCAGGACCGCACTTGAGGGAGCTGTCGGGGCCATTGAAATCGGCATCTCAAGTATGATTAACCAATGAATATGGTAGTTCACATGATCTCTTTGAATCGTCTTACCTGTGTCTTGGCGCTTATTTAGTTGTGTCCACAATCCGCGCCAAATCACAGGCACGCCTGAGTGGCGGGTCTGTACTCCAAGTTTAATAAATGTTTGTAGTGCATTGGCAACTTAGGGCATTCTACGACTGATTAGTGCTGCAGGGTTGAAATATTGAGGTACTGGGGGTCATTTACTAAGGGCCCAAATCGTGTTTTTCCATCGCTTTACCCGAATATTTCCAATTTGCGCCGATCTGTATATGGGAGCTGTATATAATTGAATTGGGGGGGGGTTAATAACGAGACCTTTAATTTATATGAGAGCAGGGCTTTATAAAAATAATTAAATATATATTAGTGGGAGATTTGGCCCAGTAGAGACCGTGGTAGCGGGGTGCGTCGATTGCAGTTCAAGACAGTGCACCAAGTACAGTCCAAAACAGGTCTGCCTGTGTTATTTCAGCAGGAACAAAATAAACAGCCTTCACATTCAGGCATCAAAACAAAATAATATCCTACCGTCAGGGTGCAACAAACAATGGTTCTCTGAATCAACCACTAACAAAAATCACTTTTGTGCTCAGCACAGAGGTCAAGGCTGGTGCTCTCCCGCCTCCTTCCCAGAGAGACCACACTCTCGAGCTCTGCTGAGGCTGTAATAGGCTGATTGGGCTGTTCCCACCACCTGTGTCCAAGGTGCTGGACAACACAACCTCAGCATAAGGCCTCGCATAACAGCAAAAACCTAGGGAAAACATACCACCCATCCACAGTGCAACCCTTCAGTGTCTCAACAATATATATATATATCTATATATATAATATATATGTATATATATATATATATATATCATAATACTATTCATTTAGTGAGGTGCTTATATTTAAAATGGTCCAGAGTAGCACGGAACCATAAATCCTATGTAACATAAAATAACAGGGTGGGATGTATTAGTTATAGGATACAATAGATTACTTTGTATCATGTAGACCAAATGATGGGTGGTCTGTATTAATAAATTGAGGGTGTTGTATATTGATTGGTGCTGTACATGCTATCATTCCAGTAGAATATTTATATATATGGAGAGTGTGGTCAGTTGTGTTGTGAGGGGTATATATCATTTAGGAGCACAGTGTTGTTATCCAGGAGACTTTATACTGTAAGTGACTTTGGTATTTTTAGGGATGCCGGGTGGAGATGTGCTGCACGGAGCTAAAGATATCCGGCTGTGAATTCAGCAGTAATACGTCATGAATGGAAGAACCCGGAATAAAGTTCTACTGATGGAAGAGATTGTCATCCATAAGGTACTAGACGCCACCAATGTCTCTCAGAACCTGTAGTCAGTCACACAGTTTTCAGCATTTACTGAACAGGGTGCAGGGGGGGGGCAGCAATTTAATATTCATCTCAGGCAGCAAATATATGTTAGAATCGGCCCTGGTTAGAGAGGAATAGTATCGAAGTGGCACGTGGGGGAAGCACCAGACTCCTGATAATTCGTCATGAGAGGTCATGAGGTTGTGATTTCACAACCTCACAGAGCTGCATGCTGAGGTAAGACAGGGGTGGCAGCATTCCAGCCCTAAGCTTACAGCACATTGTTGTACTGTGTTTTTAGACCCAAGGTCAATGGGGAGACTATGAGTTCCCCCCCAGCAGCAGTGAAGAGAAAGATTAGAGAAGAGTTCCCCCCCAGCAGCAGTGAAGAGAAAGATTAGAGAAAACTCTTTATAAAGCCAATTGTATTTACTCAAGTTATAAGTCATTAGAGTTGATAACCAGTGACATTAGAAACTATTTAGTCTATTTGTGAGAATTTCATTTGTTTTACTTAGTGGGCATTGTGTTTTATTGTTTTCTCTTATTAGTCCTGTGGAGTTATATTCCTGAGGACATATATTCAGTAGTTAATTTGAGATATTCATATACACAGGTTTAGGGACATTTCCAGGTTGATTTCCAGAAGTTGAACTCCATTGCCCCAAAAAGAAAGTGTATCCATTGAGATTGAGGATTCTCTGTTTACAGAAGTAGAATCTCATGATTTTAGAGCAAGTAGTTGCAACTAGTGTCTAGAACACACACACTCTTACTGGCTCAAATGCTGTACTTTTTGTATTTTTGCATCTACATTTTTATTTGTCTTCACACATAAGTAATACATGTGGAAAGTCTTGGCACCAGGTGGCCAGGTTTCTTCAGACGTACATACAGTAGTTATATGCTCAAAAAGTAGAGCAGAGTTCCAAATGTTCTGTTTTTAATTTGTTGAGGACCTTTTATTTGTTTTAAACTTGTCCCTTTTGTGGTTTCTATCCCAGAGAGCTTGTACAACTTCAAAATCAAGGTTCTATTATCTTGAAGGGGTATTCTCATCTGGACATTCACATTCAGATTCATTAATCTGATATATATAAACATTTCTTCAATTAGATGTTATTAAAATTTTTTTACCTGTGTGAAGATAATTTCTTATAAATGTAGTGATATGGTCCCTTAGAAACAAGACTTAGATACGGCCACCTCTGCTGGAGTGATTGCACAAAGAAACAAAAGGTTTTTGTATATAAAATGTCTGGGAATTACTGCATGTCCCACAGCCGTCCTGCGGTAATGATTGCTGCAGCTAGGTGGTCAGGCAGGACTCAATAGCGCATGTCTGGCCACCGTTGCCAGAGTGTGAGGTGGCCGTATACGAGGAAGCTCCCGTTTCTAAGGGACAACATGACTACATTTATCAGAAATTATCTTCACACAGGAACATTTTTTTTAAATAACTTCTAATTGAAGAAATGTTTACATATGGCAAATGAATTAAATTAAATGTAAATGCCCAGATGTGAATACCCCTTTAATGTATAACCAGTGATTTTCCCTAGTGAAATGTATGTCTACTTGATACTTTATTCCAGAGAAAGTTTAGAACTCAAGTTTGTGGAAGCCCGTGGAACATTCCAGTATATTGTTTATGTTTAAAAGCAATGTCTTATGATTGAAGAAATTGCCCAAAAATTCTATACACAGAAAAAGATAATTTCAAAAAGACCAGTCAGCCAAGGTCAACAGCATTAAGAATTATTGGCTCTAAGCCAAGGACAGCAAAGGAAAAAAGATAAAATGCTTAATAATGTTAACAATGTCTTCTTTTTTTTTGAGCAATGTCTTTTATATGTATCCAGTTGACTTACTGCCTTTGGAGGAAAGGGGGAGAAAATCCAGGTATTTGATTTCCACCCATTTTTTCCTTTCACGGAAGGCCATGATTATGTGGCCCATAAGGCCCAGGAGACGATAAATGCCATTCTGATCTGTTGACAATGTACTCTGCTTATCAAGAACTTTACAACCTATTGCGACAAAGGTAACACATGGTTATACCCACCAGTTTAAAACATCCAGATGCTCCAGTATTTGGTGTAGTGGCCTCTGTGCTACAGACTGTGTAGGTGCCACCCCGGCATACCCAAGACATTTTGTACCTTTTCTTTATATTGTACCTTATGTTTTGGAGCACTTTGTTTTATGTTCCGGTTGGCCAAAAGCCAGAACAAAAACCCCTGTCATAGAGGTCTACAGGTATGAGTGATCAGAAGTGCTCAAAGGTACCCACTTCTCAAGATAACAAGATAAGTTAAGCTTTAGGGATAGATTAGGCAGTTCACATCCCACACCATCCACAAAGTAGCAGGAAGCTTGAGAGGTTGATTGGGACTCTGAAACTAAAGATTCAAAAGGCAATGGTGGAGAGCGGAAAGCCATGGACCGAGAGCCTATCAATAGCCATTAGCCTTTCCAGTAAGATATAGGCCAGTAAAAAGACAGGACTGAGTCTTTATGAGATTTATATTGGTTTGGTTCCTAGATTAGAATGTTGTTATTCACAATATTCAGACTACATGATAAACTTACACATACAATGTACTAAAGTATGTTTTTGAGTTTTCTCTTCCGTTCTAGATAATCTTTTATTATCTCACTAGCTTCAACCTGGAGATTGGTTGGTGATAAAGAGACATATGAAGAAAAGATATGACCCCGAAATTTGATGATGCTTTCAAGGTTCGGTTGACAACAAGCACCTCAGTAAAGCTAGAAGGAAGACCTAAAAGGGGTTGTGTCACCATAGCACATGACTGTAATTGGGTCCAATGCATTCTGACAAGTACTTTCACCATTTACACTTATTACAAAATATGTAGACTTACTGAGATAACTCCTTTTGTCCTGGTTGCTGGCGCCCTCCCACTTACACCAACGATAGTCTATGCTCCCACTACCACCCATATATACACAGATATACCCACTGACACCAATGAGTGTGTATATATATATTTATTATTACCCACTGACACCAATGACATATAAATATATACACTCACCGGCCACTTTATTAGGTACACCATGCTAGTAACGGTTTGGACCCCCTTTTGCCTTCAGAACTGCCTCAATTCTTCGTGGCATAGATTCAACAAGGTGCTGGAAGCATTCCTCAGAGATTTTGGTCCATATTGACATGATGGCATCACACAGTTGCCGCAGATTTGTCGGCTGCACATCCATGATGCGAATCTCCCGTTCCACCACATCCCAAAGATGCTCTATTGGATTGAGATCTGGTGACTGTGGAGGCCATTTGAGTACAGTGAACTCATTGTCATGTTCAAGAAACCAGTCTGAGATGATTCCAGCTTTATGACATGGCGCATTATCCTGCTGAAAGTAGCCATCAGATGTTGGGTACATTGTGGTCATAAAGGGATGGACATGGTCAGCAACAATACTCAGGTAGGCTGTGGCGTTGCAACGATGCTCACATACATGGTCCCCTTATCAAACGAGCTGTGTCAGGCAGAATTTTGGGTTGTTTTCATGGCTTCCATGTTAACTTTGTCGCCACCCTGCTGTGTAATCCACAAAATATACTGGCAAACTTTTATCATGTACCGATATTATTTGAGCGCTTCTTGCTCACCTCCTTTGGTTCCTCTCTGACACCCATTGGTTTGAAGCCTGAGTCCAATTAGGGTATGTCGCCATGCCACTCTCTAGCCTGCTGCCGCTGCCTCTGCATGCCGTCCCCTATAGTGTCAGGGTCAATTATTGGATGTTTTAGATGCTATCTAGCTTCATTCTGTCACTCTGTCATGGCCATGCTGTTGCCCATAATTTTGGCATAATGGTGCGATTAGGCAGCCTCAGAGGCATCCATGCATGCTGCCCCTGCTGTTTCCTGTCCATTTCCGTGGTGTTTCCATCCTTTTCTGAGGTTCCCAGGTGTTTGGCCAAGCTTCCCTGTGCAGAGCCTTGGTCCCCTTGAAAAATGCTCGAGTCTCCCATTGACTTCAATGGGGTTCGTTATTCGAGACGAGCACTCGAGCATCGGGAAAAGTTCGTCTCGAATAACGAGTACCCGAGCATTTTAGTGTTCGCTCATCTCTATGGGTTAGTAAAAACTATCAACTTTTAATTAAACATTGTAACAAATTTTTACAAACATAGATTGCAATAAAACATACTTTAATTTAC
Source organism: Engystomops pustulosus (assembly GCA_019512145.1). Classification (NCBI taxonomy): domain Eukaryota; kingdom Metazoa; phylum Chordata; class Amphibia; order Anura; family Leptodactylidae; genus Engystomops; species Engystomops pustulosus. Next base: position 75,101,826 of record CM033642.1, read on the forward strand.
AATATTATAGATTAAAATGGTCTTCAGAACATCTAAATCGAGTCAGGCGATGTCTCTTGATCTCCTCCTTGTTCGGACGCTCTTGATTAGCCAGATTTGGAGGCAAAGTGGGAGTTCTGGAAGTCCATTCAGTAGATACTTCTCCTTTCACCAGTCTTAAAACATTGATGGATAATTCTTCCAAGTAATCTACATTGACATTTTCGTAAACATCCCTTACGAACCAATGTGATTTACCCTTTGGTATTACCATGGTGGTTCTTTTTGTACCTTGTGGATCAGAATTAATTTTTTCAAATCGCACAACTGCTTGTGGGCGACCCACATTGTAGTTGTGTGTCAGAGCAGCCAATTTTGTTCGTGCCTCCATCGAATCAATACCAAAGTGAATGCGTTTTGATCGGTATTTTAGTGCTAGACTATGGAAATTTTAAAATTTTTCCGGTGTGGCAATTGTGAACAAGATGTGGTATTTCTTTTATCAGTAGTATTTTACTAGTAGTGCAGCTAGTACCATATTGTGAGGAATTTTCAGGGAGACTTGCGACCGTTGTGTTTAGCTCTTAGTGACACACATATCCACCTCAAACACCGAAGTGGGACAATTTATTAGGGGTTTGATTTGAATTAGGCACAGTCTGCTGATTTTTTTTTTTACGCTTATTTCTTTTTTTATAACTCAAAGTCATCTGGCATAGCAGTGTGCTTTTAGTGTAGGCTAGAAAAATAGCCATAGGAGAACCCAAACGGCTTACTTTGGCCTACAATAGCGTTATATATTTTATTTTTTGTTGATTTGCTTGTGGCTGGGCTTGCTGGCACTAGTAGTGCAGCTAGTACCATATTGTGAGAAATTTGCAGGGAGACTTGTGACCGTTGTGTTTAGCTCTTAGTGACACACATATCCACCTCAAACACCAAAGTGGGACAATTTATTAGGGGTTTGATTTGAATTAGGCACAGTCTGCTGATTTATTTTTTTTTTACGTTTATTTTTTTTTATAACTCAAAGTCATCAGGCACAGCACAAAATCCAGTTGTGTGCTGTCAGTGTAGGTTAGAAACTAGCGATAGCAATAGGATAGCATCGTTTTGTTTAAAAAAAAAACACAAAAAAACAAAAAAAATGTACAGTTTACACTTTAATTTTGAAAATGTTTAACCCGAGGGCTAGGGGTAGAGGACGAGGGCGTTGGCGTCCAACTACTGCAGGGGTCAGGGGCCATGGTCCTGGGCGGGGTGAGACACCACCTGCTGATGAGGGAGCAGGAGAACGCCGCAGAGCTACACTCCCTAGGTTCATGTCTCAAGTTACTGGGACTCGTGGTAGAGCACTGTTGAGGCCAGAACAGTATGAAAAGGTTATGTCGTGGATTGCGGACAATGCTTCCAGCCATTTGTCCACCAGTCAGTCTTCCACGCAGTCCACCCATGTCACCGAAATCAGCACTCCTACAGCTCCTCCATCTCAGCCTCCTTCCCCCCAGTCTGCCCCCTCCCAGCAAAATTTGGCATTTGAACCGGCAGGTCTGGAAGTCTGGAGGTTCTTTAAAGAAACACCGGATGACCGACGGACTGTGGTGTGCAACCTGTGCCAAACCAGAATCAGCAGGGGTTCCACCACTACTAGCTTAACCACCACCAGTATGCGCAGGCATATGAATGCTAAACACCCCACTCAATGGCACCAAGCCCGTTCACCTCCGGCCGGGCACACCACTGCTCCTTCCCCTGTGTCATCTGCTAGTCAGCCCCCTGCCCATGACCCCGGCCCAAACACCTCCCGTGCGAAAACCCCATCATCGCCTCCACGATCCTCCACAGCATCCACCAGCGTTCAGCTCTCCATACCCCGGACGCTGGTGCGCAAAAGAAAGTATAGTGCAACCCACCCACACGCCCAAGCCCTCAACGTCCACATCTCCAAACTGCTTAGCCTGGAGATGCTGCCCTATAGGTTGGTAGAGGCTGAGGCCTTTTGAAACCTCATGGCGGCGGCCGGCCCTCGGTATTCGGTCCCCAGCCGCCACTACTTTTCCCGATGTGCCGTCCCAGACCTGCACAAGCACGTGTCAGACAACATCATCCGTGCCCTGACCAACGCCGTTTCTGAAAAGGTCCACCTTACCACGGACACGTGGTTCACTTGGTGGAGGCTGGGACCGAGTCTGACCCTGGGGCTGGTCATATACTGCCGACGCCGAGGATTGCGGGGCCTACCTCGGTCAAGGTATCTCAGGCCAACTATGCCTCCTCCTCCTCCCACCCCTCCTCCACCTCCTCCGCTACTGACTGATGGCGCAATCAGTCAGTAGCTCTAGGCACAGCAGCAGTGCCGTCGCTAAGCGACAGCAGGCGGTGCTCAAACTGCTGAGCCTAGGCGATAAAAGGCACGCCGCCCAAGAGCTATTACAGGGCATCACGCCGCAGACTGATCTGTGGCTGGCCCTGCTGAATCTGAAGCCAGGCATGGTTGTCTGTGACAACGGCCGTAACCTGGTGGCGGCTCTGCAACTCGGCAGACTGACACATGTGCCATGCCTGGCCCATGTGTTAAATCTCATAGTTCAGCGGTTCCTCAAGAATACCCCAATCTGTCTGATTTGCTCACGAAGGTGCGCAGTATCTGTGCGCATTTCAGAAAGTCCAGCACAGATGCTGCCACTCTCAGGGCAGCGCAGCGCCGCCTCCAACTGCCCGCTCACCGACTGTTGTGCGACGTGCCCACGAGGTGGAATTCAACATTAATCATGTTATCCAGAGTTTACCAGCAGCGCAGACCGATTGTAGACTGCCAGATGTCAACTTCCACCAGAACTGGTAGTCAGGTCAGTCAGCTTCCTCAAGTCTACAATGAGGAGTGGATGTGGATGTCTGATATCTGTCAGGTGCTGAGTAACTTTGAGGAGTCAACACAGATGGTCAGTGGCGATGCCGCCATCATCAGCCTCACCATCCCGCTGCTTGGCCTGTTGAAAAACTCTCTGGTCAGCATGAAGTCGGAAGCTTTGCGCTCTTTTTTTTTTTTGTTTTCTCTCCATGCCATATCGATGGCAGGGAATAAAAAATGAGATTGGTATCTATAGTAAGAGGTGCTCGATATTCCCACCATTCCAAATATGTTGAATAACTCGCAGACTTTTTGAAAATTCAATCCGCTAAATAATATGGAACATGCTAGAAGAATATTTTCTGCAGCATAGTTTACAATTTTAGGCTGGGATTCCATTATCAGAAATTTATGGCCTATTAAACATTGACCAGTTATACGTAAAAAAAGAACCTTGAAAAGATTTTTTAAAACATTTAACTGTGCTTTTACAATTTGGGTCAAATTGGCAGGTAACCTTGAGAATTAAATTGTCCAAACAGTTTTCAAAATTATGATTTTTCTATCCTTTACAATTTCCTTGTCTGTTTCAAAACTAACAGTGGATGATGGGTTTTCAGGAAACATTGTAAGGTACTGTACCAAATCAGAAGAATCTAAACTTGGTCTTTCAGGGACGTAGCTATAGTCCTTTGGGTCCGACTGTAATTTGGAAAAAGAAGGCTCCGATTGATTGCTTCCACTTCTTCTTTGTCAATATCACACAGGATTGGTGAAAAAAGGACCAGTTGTATCCAATGAACATTCTATTTCATCCAAATTAGTAGTTTCTACAAGTGGCTTTTTTTTTAACGGTGATGCAAATTCAGACATGGAAACTATATTTTTTCTTACTTTTGGTGGCATGGGGGTAGAGGACTTTTGTTTAGCTCGGTCGGTAAAGGTGAAGACATACAGAGTCTAAAAGTGCAGCAATAACTCTGGTTGCAGATAAACCAACTTAGAATTCAACAAAGTGAATTCTGTTTGTGTGCCAAAACTATGCTTATTATTTGAAATGACAGATTCCTGTGGCTCTTCTTCATCCATCAAAGGAGATGCTACAGGATTTTCCATGGGTGCTGATGTACGCTCCAAAGGTCTCTTGAGATTTCGACGTCTGCTTTTTTAAAGAGTTTCTTTGGATTGCAGACTCTCCTTCTTCACAACGCGGAAAAAGTGTAGGAATTGCATCATGTTTTAGCACTCTTCCGCTAGAGGTAACATTATACGACTCTGGTTCAAAATGAAGTGAGCATAGTGCATATTTATTTTGTTTTCTGGCATGAAATATTCTCTCGGAATCGATGTTATAAAAATTTAGACCACTTTGTCGAAGCCATACTTTAATTTTGGTACGGTCATTCGGAAATCTGTGTAGAATAACCGGATCACTAGTAGATTTTTTTCCAGATTTGCTAAGACAATGGTTAACTACACAAGTTGGCATCTTTCTATACGAATTAAATTACCTACAAAAATCAGAAAAAACATAATTAACAAAAATGGTGAACATACATAAAATACATTTTTTTTTTCATATTCCAGATTCAGTAAAATAAATTTACAGTGAAACATACACCTTCAATATAACTACTTGGTTTTGAGGCTGATGAGGGGGGAGGGGCTGGGGGAACATATGACCGTTATATTCCGGCATATAAGACGACCTGTTGTATTAGACGACCCCCCTACTTTCCGGTTAAAATATAGAGTTTAAGATATATTCGCCGTATAAGACTACCCCTTTTCCATACATACAGCACATACTGTAAGCAAATACACACATATAGCATACAATCATTAACTATACATACATATATACGGACTTACATATCTTGCAGTGGGGTGGGTCGGTTAGGAGGCATACTGTGAGCCTAGGAAGTGTGCTGGCCAGGCAGCAACTTGGTGAGTGGCCTTGGGAGCAGTGAGGAGAGCCGGAGGCCGAGGGACCAGGAAGCCTACCGGGCAGCCACGGGACCAGGAAGCCTACGGGACGGCCACGGGACTGGAGAGCGCGCCGGGAGGCTGCGGGTGCGGAGAGCGTGCCGGGAGGCTGCGGGTGCGGAGAGCGTGCCGGGAGACCGCGGGAGCAGCGTTGAGGGGTCCAAGGTAACGGCCAGCTTCTCACCTTTCCCGCGATCCACCGAAGCTCCGCTGCTACACTCCGGCCGGCGGTGACAGCTCATTGAGCGCTGGCGGCTCACGAATATGACTTCAGCCGCGTCGCCGACGTCATATTTCTGCGACGCCGGACCCACGGAGCTGTCACGCCCGACGGTGGATCGGCGGAAAGGTGGGAAAAGTGAGAAGAAACGTTACCGGCGTATATAAAGACGACCCAAGACCAGAATGAAGATTTCTTCAGTCTTCAAAAAGTGTCTTATACGCCGGGATATCGTATTTATAATATTTAAGCGCTTACATCACCTTTTCCTATGTTTGTAATTATAATAGCACTGGTATTCTTATGGACGCGCAATGATTAGTTAGGAATAGACGGCTTCTGCCAAAAGTGAAGCTCATGCTCTCTGGCTGGCTAATAAAAATTAAAAATTCTTTGGCAAGTCAAGTTGTCATGAAATAATCAAGATGAAGCAGTCTGTTCAGGCTGAATACAAGGACAATGTCAAGAAGGACCGCAACATTCTACAGTAATGCCGGTGCATTCCCCTGCTCTAATACTAATAAACACCATTTTGAGGTGTAGTTGCGTGAAAGAAAAATAATGTAAACTGTGTGCGCTAAGTCAATGAATATAAGCAGTCTACATCACAAAATAGTATGGAAAAGTATCCCCGAGTCCACCTTGTTATGATATTGTATAATATGTACTTACTGTATGATCAATGATGAAATGAAACAAGGGTAAATGAAAAAACCTCTTACAAAAGAGAACAAAATTTAATTATGTTATTGGACACATAACAATAAAATGATTCAGAAATGCAATCAGGAACGTATACTATATACATTTCACCGATACTTTGGAGGGTAATTAATTTTCAAGAAAATCCAAAAGGAATGAAGATGGAAAATCAATCGTAACCAAAAAAGATAGATGTGAAAGCTGCAAACAAAAGGGTCGAGGTGAAGAAAAAAGAAACTAGTGAACAAAAAAAAAAGACTTTCATTAAAGGATCCAAATCAGCAGAATCAGAATATGACTCAGCAGACTTGAGTATGTATAAAGCGTTGTATCTTATATACAGCTGCATCTAAAAAAAATACTGAACTTAAACATACGCAACCTTAAGATCTGCATAAAAATATCAAAATTTCATTTCAAAATTTGATTGCGACTCAATGTCATACACACCATATAGAACGCACTAGTGAAGGGGTTTTAGATATTTATTCCATTTCTGTGAGTCAGTAGATATGGCATATCTTGAAGTATAAGCCGACCCGAGTATAAGCCGTGAGCCCTAATTTTAACAGAAATAACTTTAAAAACCTATATACTCGAGTATAAGCCAAGTTAGTGTTTTTGAGCAAAAATTTGGAAAAAAAAAATGCTTAGACTCCAGTATATATATTAGTATTTTATATATATTCACATTGGTGTCAGTGGGTAATAATAAATATATATCTATATATCTATCTTTATCTATCTCTATATCTATCTATATCTATCTATAGAATAGAAACTTGAAAGTTCAGAGCAGCACCGCAATGCTGGTGGGTGCAAAGTCCAGATGCTCTCTCTCTATCTATATACATCTATATCTATATATACTCACATTGGTGTCAGTGGGTAATAATATAAATATATATATATACTCACATTTGTGTCAGTGGGTAATAATATAAATATATATATATATATATTCACACTGGTGTCAGTGGGTATATATATATATTCACATTGGTGTCAGTGGGTATATATATATATATATATATATATATATATATATATACTCACATTGGTGTCAGTGGGTATATCTGTGTATATATGGGTGGTAGTGGGAGCATAGACTATCGTTGGTGTAAGTGGGAGCATAGACTATCGTTGGTGTAAGTGGGGGCATAGACTATCGTTGGTGTAAGTGGGAGCATAGACTCTCGTTGGTGTAAGTGGGAGCATAGCAGTATCGTTGGTGCCAGTGGGAGCATAGCGACACAAACCTTTTCAACAAAAACAAATCTGCGCCCTGAAAAGGGATGAGGAGAACTCCGTCGAGCTGAAAACCCACGCAGACCGGTCTTTGCACAGCCGTAGTGAGCAGAGAAGCAGGCACCGTGAGATTTGCTGTACGCGCATGCGCGATAACAGCTGAGAGCAGGGTGACGTCACCGCTCTCGGCAACTGAAGGAGGGAGCTTAGAAAGAGGGAGGCGTGCATAATTAATGTTCGTCAGGGAACGAAATCGCGATAGTGACGTAGGGGTAGCACCGGAGCCTCATTTGCATATGTGAGTAAAACGTTTTTTTACATAAACCATGGGTTTATTTTCACTAACCTCCAGGGTGGTGTGCTTCACTCATTCCTTGCTTGCAGTAGTGGTAGGTTTCCTTTAACATGGGGCGTGTGACACATTTCTATTGGACTTTGCATGTTAAATCTGGCGCACGGTCAGACTGAGCACCGGAATGCCCCCTAATTTGTCATGTATTTTCTTATTCAAGAGGCAATCACCGGGCAGAAACCTCCCCACTGGTGACCGGCACATACTTCCTATCCCTGGACAAAAAAGGCAAAAACATATATTCTACACATTGATTATACAGCAAATACAATGGTAATTGCAAAATTCCAAATGTAACTATGTTTTGGCCGGGCAAATAATGATGCAATATATAGCGGTCTCATTCACCAGCCGGGACCTCCCTTCGCCCAGTGCATAAGTTTTAACATTTCTTACTCTTTTTTTTTTCTTTTTCTCATGTTTTTTAAAAATTGTATGTTGGTACCCACCTAAATTTTTCTCTATGCAAGAGATTGGCATCTTATAAACAAATTGAAAAAATTTTTTTGAATGTATTGCATTTTAACTGAAGCCTAAATAAAATAAAAAACTTTTTAGCACTCTACTACCATCTGGTGTCACTAAGGTATAGGTGCAGTTGGTAAGACTAAATTATGGTATAGAGCAGTGGTGGCGAACCTATGGCACGGGTGCCAGAGGTGGCACTCAGAGCCCTTTCAGTGGGCACCCAGGCCATTACCAGAGAGGACTCCAGGTATATTCCTGCAGTCCCGGACAGCCTAGGTCTTGCTGTGCACAAAGATATTTTAAAGTGACAGGACTACCTGGACTACTGGAGGGGTGGGAAGGTGTGGACAGATCTGGATTATCAATGTAGCTCCTGCTCCGGCCCTGACAATTCTTCCAGTTTATGGGACCCTGGAGGGAAGCTACAATGATCATCCAAATTTCTTCTATTTTCTGCTTTATTGGTGTCCTCAGGTTGCTGATATGAATGAAAGATTTGACAGAGCAGGGAGTAAATCACAAATAAAATTTCTGTGTTGGCACTTTGCGATAAATAAGCAGGTCTTGGTTGTAGTTTGGGCACTCGACCTCTAAAAGGTTCGCCATCACTGGTATAGAGTCTTCCGTACTAGTGGACATATATATGTCTGTGAGAGGATAACTCTTTTTTGAAATTAAGTATTTATTGACAATGATTAAAAGGAGAGGAAGCAGTGTCAAGGCTTTGGTAGGTGACACACAATAGCAGATTCCTGCTGTGCTGGAGAAGGAGCACAGCAGGTGGAAGGAGACTCTGAAGGCTGATCGCTAGGCCCCTCCCACATCTGCTGCTGTGTGGAGCAGAATAGAGGCTGAACAAGCATCATAATAACAAATGGTAGAAAGGTATTTTTACTTCCAGGTAACCATTACAAATAGATTTAGAAAAATTTTAACCTCTTTGACAGCTTTTTGTAGTAAATAGTTTCGTGGCATAACCCCTTTAAGTTTTGTTACTTTTATGCCTGATTCTCCATGCGGGTGCATGGAGAAGGCTCACGGGCACCGCCATGTTGTTGAAGTCCTCGGGGAGCGGCAATCCATTGCCATGACAGCCTCGGGTCTTCCGAGCACCTGAGGCCATCTCGTTTCAATCCATTGATTACAATGGGGGATATTTATCATACGCTGGCACATGTGCGCCAGCATATGATAGCCCCGCCACTGCAAATTCGCAGCCCGATACATGAAGAGGGACAGTAACGGCCCGCACTGGCCCACTCCCGTCCGGCCGCGCCCTCTGCTCGGCTGGCCACGCCCCCCCTTCATGCCCCACTGGCGTGAAGGTGGCGGATCGGGGCAAATAATCGCAAAAGCTAGCAATAAGCTAGCATTTGCTATTATTTCAGGGCCTCTGCCCTGAACTATCCCCCAATGTGCGGTTTGCACATTGTAATGAATGAGGCAGAAAACCCCCATATACTGCCATACAGTAGTATGGCAGTATATGGTAGGATCAATCGGACAACCTAGGATTAAAGTACCCAGGGATTCTAAAAAATAGTAGAGTAAAATTTTAAAAAGTTTAAAAAAAAATTTCATAATAAAAAACTAAAAATTTCAAATCACCCCCCTTTCCCTAGAACTGATATAATATAAAGACGCATTAAAATCACAACATAGTACACCACATCAAAAATGCCTCTATCAAATATAATAACTGGTCGTCACCCGCCTTAACCAGTAAACGGAAAATAGCGCCCATTTTGAAAAATATAAAATGTATATAAAAATGATCAAGGGTCATACAGTCCGAAATGATAGCACTGAAACTTCATTAACAGTGTTCCCCCCCCCCCCCCCCCCCCCGCAGTTTGTATTTTTGTATGTATGAAAACATATAAACCTACCACTTTGTATCCCCATGATCACACCGACCAAAAAAGTACAGTAGTAGTAATGTTAGAATGTCATGTGTTGTCACACAGTGAAAGTTTTGTAATTCCAAGCCCACCAGAAAACGCGCCACATGCGATTTTTCACCAATTTCCCTGGCATTTTGAATTTTTTTTTCCCGCTTCCAGTGCACGGCCTGTAAAATAAATCCATCACTATAAGGGCAGTCAGTACGCAGAACGAAGCCGTCCACAGTTCTCTTTACGCTTTGTGAGACCTGAAGGGTTAACTTGGATGGCGTATGTTCCCCATAGGTTTTGGCTATATGCAAGGCCTTAGTGCGGATGTTGTGTTGTCCAGCACCTTGGACACAGGTGATGGGAGCAGCCTAATCAGTTTTGCATAAAGCCACTGAGCAGAGCTGGAAGTGTTGTCTCTCTGGAAGGAGGCTGGAGAGCACGCAGCCTTGACCTCTGTGCCTGGAGCAGCCAAGTGATTTTGGTTAGTGGTGAGTCAGAGAACCATTGTATAGTTAGCACCCTGACGGGTAGGATATTATTTTGTTTTGATGCCTGAATGTAAAGGCTGCTTTATTTTTCCTGCTGAAATAAACACAGGCTAGACCTGTTTTGGACTATACTTTGGTGTCACTGTCGTGAACTGCATCACAGCACCCCGCTACCAGGGTCTCTACTGGGCCAAAACCCCCACAGCGTAAAAAAAAAGATATAGATTTTTTGATTGTGGGGAGTGAAAAATAAAAAAAAACAAAAAAGGGCGGGACTCAAACATTATAGGGAAATAAATAAACTCTAGTATTGAGCACCCATGGGATTCTTAGGTTTGGGTGGCTAAGTGATTTGCAGTCAGACTTTGAACAATTAGGATTGTACCTCTTGTGTGTCCTTATTCTTTCTATTCAGTTTTTTTTTTGTTGCATTTTGGTCATACTTTGTGTTAAGAGGTTAATGTCTAAGGCCAGTGAAGATATATGTTACATCCATTTGTCATGACATGCCATGTATACTCGGGTGCTTTCCAACGTAACAATACGTGATGGGCACTGGCGCATACAGATGTGGGCACTGAGAAGGCCACGTGACCAATGACTACACTGCAATGAGACTAGCAGCCTAGTGCATGTCTTGGAGCCGCTCAGAGGTCTGGATGCAGCTTGCTTGGTCTGAATGCTTAAACACGCACCAAAGATGGAAACAGTATAGAGCGGTATAAAGAGGAGGGCCTGGGCGAATTTTTAGCTATCATTACACACAGCCAACCCAGTAAGATTATATCATGCTTAAGCAGCACATTACTATTTCACATATGAATAAGGTTTTGTTTCATGCCACAAAAAAATAAGAATTTACTAGAAATTTATTAACTAAACATAGAAGTGTTCCTCTGAGATGGTAGTAGACCAATTGGTCGCACTCTCCATGAAGTAGGTCTGTTTTGTTTTTGAGGCCTCATAAAACTTGCTTCCTTGTATGGAGATGGTTCATATCTTTCAACACACAACAACCACCGGTGCCCAATTTTCAGATGGTCCGTTTTTCTTTTTTCTACTGTACAAAACAGTCAAACCCTAGAAAATACAAATAATTCTGTTATATAAAAATCTTTACTGTGACAAAACAATTTAGTAAAGTTCCCATCACACAATTTACTAAACTCTAACAAATGCACAAAACCCTGGTATCAATGTACATGTTTTTGGGATTCCTAAGAGGTTAGTTCTTTTTGAAATCGTAAATGCCCTGGTCAACATGAGTTTTCATTTCATGGTCGATGATGCAATAACCTCCCTTCTACAGGAAAACGGGGTCTACCCCCTCAGCTCATAGATTAAAACTTGAAAGTGAATTGGCACTACTGAAAAAACCTGAAGAAATGAGATGCCAAGTTGTTACGAACCCTGTAAGACCATTTATAATAGAAAAAACAATATACCTATAAACGTTAGCAGTTTGCTAAATTATCTATTGTAAGATACCCGAGTATGGAACTTTGATTAAATCCTTACTGTACGGTGCACTTAGAAGTGTTTAAGACTGCACCTCCGCCGATAACAGACGCAAACCTAAAGTCTTTATCAAAGGCATTATATATAATATACGATTAGTTATTATATATGCGCTACAATTCTGCAGTGCTGCGACAGAGCTCGCCTAATTGAATCCCTGTCCCCGTGGGGCTCCACATCTATCACCTACATATGTTTGAGTGTGGGAGGAAACCTGAGGACCCAGAAGGAAACCCACGCAAACACGGATAGAACATACAAAGTCATCTGCCTTAATGCGTCCCCCTACGTGTGAGAATGTAGCTTAAACCTTAAGATTGCAACATGAGAGGCTCTGCTAACGAACAACCTCCCCCCCCACACCCACACACACACCACGCAATTTTATTCTAAAAGTTGAATTTTATAAGGAAGGAGGCAGATAATATAAACATATGACGATTTATAAGTGCCTGACATCTATGAGTAACTGTCCCTGGTTTATCTACGCGTGATTAGATGGTAGGTTTGTCCTTTACCATGGTTATTCGAGACTGAAAAACTATATTTTTTTTACAGAACAACGAAAATAATTCCACATAATTGGTCACCTAATAATCAAGGACCTATCAACTCAGGGGTCATTTAGGCCAATATACATATACATTCATACATCCACGGCATCATATGTCATAAGGCAGAACAGATTCCAACGATCCAAGCGCTTTCACAAACAGCTCAATAATCAGACTGCAAGTAAATAAAAATCAAATTTACTACAAGGTTATGGCCAGACAGCTCTGACCAGAATCCCAGCATCCTAACAGACAACACCATTACTGCCGACTGTTCCTCCGTAGAAAGGGCGCCACCGACATCAAGCAAAATAACAAGGGTGGACGCAAACGGTCTTTACCATTATCCATTTTTCCCCAGCGGAGGAACTTCTAAAGTCAAACTAACATTCTAAAGTCCACTCTAGCAAGTTATAGTTACTCTACACTATTTCTATACACAGGTTCTAGTTTTTGGATTTATTCCCAATTCAAATTTAGACAAATTCGCTGTTGATCTGTGTATGTGTTTCTCACTGGAGGGAGCCACAAGCTTGCTGCTGTCCTGCCATCGTTACTATCAACATTAGAACATCACCCAGGATTAAAGAGATATAACCAGCACACTGACATACTGTTTTGTGCCCCCTGTCCCCCCCCCCCCCCCCCCCCCTTCCATCTAGCAGATTGGCTCTTCTTAGCTTTTATGCCCTTGTTTTACAAAAACAGGCGTTTCAAAAATAATGCATAACTGAGGTGCTTCAGGCTCCATCGGCAATTATGAACCTAGAGCCCTGGGGGCTCAAATTGGGGTTTGTATAGCAAATATTATAATTATTTACCTTCTAGGGTACTTTAATCCTAGGTTGTGTGATATGGATCCTACCAGTCTTACTACAGTAGGCAGGTATTTGGGGATTTTCCACACATTTTATATCAATTTGCTGGACCCTCTCTCAGCCTCCCCGGCTACTTGCACCTGGCCGTGAGGACCGGGATGGAAACTACACTCTCCGGCGGCCCGCGTGTCACTGAAAACTGGCTATGTGTGTCTGCACTGAACGCGTGTCATGAGGTTGGCCTCACTGTCTATAAACTGCAATGAACACGCTTTGTTTTAAATATTACAGCAGGTGCTCAGAGAGTGGGGGCCGTGTCTGTTCCATGGGTTATCTCACACACCAGTTCACCAAGTGTGGTGACATAACTCTCCAGGGCAGCTACCTCATACCATCTGAAGTTTATATAGTTTAAGGGTAGTTTATGGGTCCGAGGTGCAGGGTCTAGTTTAGGTTATCAGTAGGAATATCAAGGAGGGGAGTCTAGACAAATCCCACTGAAGAGGACAGCTGTAGTATCTCGGCTTCCAAAGAATGCAGTAAAAAATAATAAAACTAACACTAGTGCTCGTCCGACCAGTACAACATGACATTCTCAACAGTTTGTCGAGTGATCTAGCTGGGATGGGTCTCTCCACCATAATTAATACATGAGGAAACGACAATGGGTGTGAATAGTAACTTTCATCCCTTCAATGTGACGGTTCTTAAGGAAACCTGGAATGTAAAGTTCACCTATATGTAACATGACAATTTTAAAACTGGAGGACACCTCCACTCCACATAATACCCTAAAATAAGCTGTAAAAACTTTTGGGCAAATTTATCAAATTTTTTTTAAAAATGAGATGGTTAGTCTTATAAGGAATACAGTAGTGCAGATTTAGCAATCTCTTCATGATAGAATTTTTCCAGTCTATATGAAGCCAGGGTGCGCCTTATATATGAACCTAGACATTTCAGCAGGCATTTATTGATGGTGCACCTTATTAGTCTGAAAAATATGGTATATACGAATTGTCCTGGACTCGGGCAATGATAGCAGACATTTGGGTGGAATGATTTATCAAAGTGGGCCAGGTACATAATTACTTTGGAATGGTGAGGGCTTGAGAGAAAATACCAACTATGACAGAATTAGGGGAATGATGCCTTTAAAGCCATTGTTCCTTATGGACCTGTGGTTTAGGATACCTTAGGGCGCGTTCACACGTTACGTTTTAGTTGCGTTTTCATTGCGTTTGAAACACATATACAACAGCTGATGAGAGGTGATTTGCCTAATTACATTACCGTTTACGTTTGGAAACGCAATGTTAACGCATGCGTTAACGCGTTGTTAACGCATGCGTTAACATCGCGTTTACGATGCGTTTTGTAAACGGAAATGTTAACAGTGATGTAATTAGGCAAATCACCTCTCCTCAGCTGTTGTATATGCGTTTCAAACGCAGGTCAAAACGCAACGTGTGAACGCGCCCTTAAAGTAAACTTTTATACTTGCGTAGATGTGAGTCCGATGCACTTTGGAGGAACCCGCGCCGATGCCTCCACTTGCTATGCGGCAAGTGAAGCTGGGATAATGCCCCGACTGCATTGCACATGCACCGTACCTTAGGCGATTACGCAGTGAAGTGGGTGCACTACGCCGGCTTCACTTGCTGCAGTCCGCAGGCATGGAAGGGAAAGGGGACAAGGCAAGTATGAAGTGTTTTTTTTTTCCCTTAAGAGATTGCCTAAAAATCATCCAGGGTGATTTGGGACACTACGGAACTGTGGGTGGTTTAGTGCTCCAAAACTTCATGACTAATTCCCTTTAAAGGAAATAAGTCACATTGAACACAATGGGGCACATTTACTAAAGGCCGTGTGCCAATTTTCTGTTCGACTTTGCATTTTCTTTGCAGTGCAAACTGCTTGCACAGGTATTTAAGAATTGTCAGCGCTGCATGTGACCTTTTTATAGTGCAGCTGCACTATTCTTCATGCGACAAAAAAAATAGAGGTCGCTCCGGTGCTCAGTCTGACTGTGCGCCAGATTTAAAGAAAACCTACCATTTGTCAATGTACATGCCAATGTATACGTCGGGTGCTTTCCCAACGTATACAATAACGTGATATGGGCACTGGGCGCATACAGATGTGGGCACTGATGAAGGGCCACGTGACCCAATGATCTACACTGCAATTGAACTAGCGAGCCTAGTGCATGTCTTGGAGCCTGCTCATTGATGTCGGTGCAGTTGCTGAATGCTTAAACACCACCAAAGATGAAACAGTATAGAGCGGTATAAAGAGGAGGGGCCTGGGCGAATTTAGCTATCATTATCACAGCACCAACCCAGTAAGTTATAATGTTAAGCAGCCACTTACATATTTCACAATGAATAAGGTTTGTTTCAGTGCCACAAAAAAATAATTCACTAGAAATTTATTACTAAAAACATAGAAGTGTTCCTCTGAGATGGTAAGACCAATGGTCGCACTCTCCATGAGTAGGTCTGTTTTGTTTTTGAGGCCTCAATACTTGCTTACCTTGTATGGAGTGGTTCATTCTTTCACCAAACAACACACCGGGCCCAGATTTCAGATGGTCGTTTTTCTTTTCTCACTGACAAACAGTCAAACCTAGAAAATACAATAATTCTGTTATATAAAAATTTTACTGTGACAAAAACAATTGTAAAATTCTCAACAATATTACTAAATCTAACAAATGCACAAAACCACTGGTATACATGTACATGTTTTTGGGATTCTAAGGGTTTAGTTCTCTATATTGAAATCGTAAATGCCTGGTCAATGAGTTTCATTTCATGGTCGATGATGCAAAGTAACACTCCCTGAATTACAGGAAAACGGGGCTAACCCCCTCAGGCTCATAGATTAAAAACTTGAACAGATGAATTGTGCATACTACTGAAAAACCTGAAAAATGAGACATGGCCATGAGTTGTTACGAACCCTGCATAAGACCATTTATAATAGACAAAAACAATATACCTATAAACGTTAGCAGTTTGCTAAATTATCTATTGTAAAGATACCCGAGATATGGAAACTTTGATTAAATCCTTACTGTACAGGTGCACTTGAATGTGTTTAAGACTGACACCTCCATCCGATACAGACTCAAACCTAAAGTCTTTAATAGGCATTATATATAATAATACTATTAGTATTTATATATGCCTACAGATTCTGCAGTGCTGCGACAGAGCTCGCCAATTGATCCCTGTCCCCGTGGGGCTCCACAATCTATCAACCTACTATATGGTTTGGAGTGTGGGAGGAACCTGAGGACCCAGAGGAAACCCACGCAAACACGGAAGAACATACAAAGTCATCTGCCTTAAATGCGTCCCCCATACGTGTGAGAATGTAGCTTAAACCTTAAGATGCAACATGGAGAGCTCTGCTAACAACAACCTCCCCCCCCACACCACACACACCACGCAATTTTACTTCTAAAAGTTGAATTTAGAAGGAAGGAGGCAAGGATAAAAAACATAGGACGATATTAGAGTGCCTGAATCTATGAGTAACTGTCCCTGGTTTATCTACGCTTGATTAGAATGGTAGGTTTTCCTTTACCATGGTTTTCGATGACTGAAAAATAATATTTACAACAACGAAAATAATTCCACATAATTTCACCTAATAATCAAGGAACCTATACATCAAGGGTTCATTTAGGCCAATATACATATACATTCATACTCACGCAGCATATTCATAAGGCAGAACAGATTCCACCGATTCCAAGCGTTCACAAACACTCAATAATCAGACTGCAAGAAATAAAAATCAAATTTATACAGGTTATGGCAGACAATCTGAACCAGAATCCCAGCACTAGACAACACATTATCTCCGACTGTTCCTCCGATAGAAGTAGGGCCCACCGACAACAGCAAATAACAAGGGTGGAACGCAAAAGGTCTTTACCATTATCCCATTTTTCCCCAGCGGATGTAACTTCTAAAGTAACACAACATTCTAAAAGTTCACCTTGGCAAGTGTATAGTTACTTACATTTCTAGACACAGGTTTCTAGTTTTTGGATTTATTCCCTATTCAAATTTGACAAAATTCGCTGTTGATCGTGTATGTGTTCTCAACGGAGGGAGCCACAAGCTCATGCTGTCCTCCCATCGTTACTACAACATGAAGAACATCACCCCCGGATTTTAAAGAATATAAACAGCACCTGACATACTGTTTTGTCCGTCCCCCCCCCCCCCCCCCCCCCTTCCATCTAGCAGGATTGGCTCTTCTTAGCTTTTATGCTCCTTGTTTTTACAAAAAAGGCTTTTAAAAATAATGCAATAACCTGAGCTTCAGGCTCCATCGGCAGTTAATGAACCTAGAGCCCTGGGGCCAAATTGGGTTTTATAGCAATATTATAATTATTTAACTTCTAGGGTACTTTATCCTAGGTTGTGTGATATGGATCTACCAGTACTTACTACAGTAATGCAGTATTGGGATTTTCCACATCATATATTATACAATGTGCTGGACAATCTCTCTCTCAGCCTCCCCGGCTACTGCACCTGCCGTGAGGACCGAGGATGAAACTTACTCTCCGGCGGCGCGTGTCACTGAAAATGGCTATGTGTGTCATGCACTGAACGCGTGTCATGAGGTTGGCCTCACTGTCTATAAACTGCAAATGAACACGCTTTGTTTTAAATATTACAGCAGGTGCTCAGAGAGTGGGGGCGTGTCTGTTCCATGGCGTTATCTAACACACCAGTTCACCAAGTGTGGTGACATAACTCTCCAGGGCAGCTACCTCATACCATCTGAAGTTTTATATAGTTTAAGGGTAGTTATGGGTCCGAGGTGCAGGGTCTAGTTTAGGTTATCAGTAGGAATATCAAGGAGGGGAGCTAGACAAATCCCACTGAAGAGGACAGCATGTATATCTCGGCTTCCAAAGAATGCAGTAAAAAATAATAAAAACTAACACTAGTGCTCGTCCGACCAGTACAACATGACATTCATCAACAAGTTTGTCGAGTGATCTAGCTGGGATGGGTCTCTCCACCAATTATTAATACATGAGAAACGACAATGGGTGTGAATAGTAACTTTCATCCCTTCAATGTGACGGTTCTTAAAGGAAACCTGGAATGTAAAGTTCACCTATATGTAACATGACAATTTTAAAACTGGAGGACCCTCCACATAATACCCTAAAATAAGCGGTAAAAACTTTGGGCAAATTTGTCAAGTTTTTTTTAAAAATGAGATGGATATCTTATAAGGAATACAGTTGTGCAGATTTAGCAATCTCTTATGATAGAATATTTCAGTCTATATGAAGCCAGGGTGCGCCTTATATATGAACCTAGACATTGCAGCAGGCATTTATTGATGGTGCACCTATTATCTGAAAAATATGGTATATACGAATTGTCCTGCTGGGCAATGATAGCAGACTTTGGGTGGAAGGATTTATCAAAGTGGCCAGGTACTAATTACTTTGGAATGGTGGGACTTGAGAGATACCAACTATGACAGACAGTAGGGAATGATGTCATTAAAGCCATTGTACTTAGGACCTGTGGTTTAGGAATCCCTTAAAGTAAACTTTTATACTTGCGTAGATGTAGTCCGATGCACTTTGGAGGAACCCGCGCCGATGCCTCAATTGCTATGCGGCAAGTGAAGCTGGGATATGCCCTGACTGCATTGCACATGCACCGACCTAGGCGATTACGCAGTGAAGTGGGTGCACTACGCCGCTTTACTTGCTG
The DNA here is from genome assembly GCA_019512145.1 of Engystomops pustulosus. Classification (NCBI taxonomy): domain Eukaryota; kingdom Metazoa; phylum Chordata; class Amphibia; order Anura; family Leptodactylidae; genus Engystomops; species Engystomops pustulosus. The sequence goes on from CM033642.1 coordinate 75,120,670, forward strand.
CAGCCCGCAGGCATGGAAGAGAAAGGGGACAGGCAAGTTTGAAGTTTTTTTTTCCCTTAACAGATTGCCTAAAACATCCAGGGTGATTGGGGACACACGGAACTGTGGGTGGTTTAGTGCTCCAAAACTCATGACTAATTCCCTTAAAGAATAGTCACATGAACAAATGGGGCACATTTACTAAAGCCGTGTGCAATTTTCTTGGACTTTGCATTTTCTTTTTGCAGTGCAAACTGCTTGCACGTATTATAGAATTGTCAGCGCTGCATGTGACCTTTTTATAGTGCAGCTGCACGATTCTTCATGCGACAAAAAAAAGAGGTCGCTCCGGTGCTCAGTCTGACTGTGCGCCAGATTTAAAGAAACCTACCACTTGAAGTGGCAGGTTTCAGATGGAAATACCGAGCACCAGCTCAGGGTGGAGCTGGTGCCGGAGCTGATTTTTGTTAGTGTTTTAAACCGCTGTATTGCGGTTTAAAACACTTTTTAAACTTTAATAGCCTTCG
>CM033642.1:75121203-75205762 GCA_019512145.1 Engystomops pustulosus
ACTTTAAGCATGCGCAGGGCGGTATGGCGCGGCGTTACATGAGCGCGGCTACATAGGACGTGAAGAGAGCCGCGCGCATGCGTAGCTCCGAGCGATACCTCCCTGCGCAGTGCTATAAGTTAAAAGTGTTTTAAATACCCCTCAATACCAGCGGTTTACAAACACTAACAAAATCAGCTCCGGCACCCGCTCACCCTCGGCTGTATGCTCGGTATTTCCACTGAACTGCCACTTCACGTGGTAGGTTTCCCGTTAACCTGCAGACCTATCTATTAGTAGGTGCACAACAAAAAAAACAAACAAAAAAAATTTTCGGCCCACTCTACTTGGAGCCAGGTGGCAGGGGGCAACCATGACTGTCATGGAACAACGGCACAGAATATGATCTGTGACCTGTCCTAGAGGTCATGCGCGTATATACACAGGCAATTAGTGCTGTTGACCACGTTAGTAAAGTTGTCCCCAGTTTGAGTTCATAGAAGGAGATGATTATAGGTCAGTGAACATCGAGTTGGTAACAAAATATAGATGGTGATTAATCTAATCCTATGATTCTGTCCTCTTAGGGCGAACAACTGGGAGATGTTTATTGTTATGACTTTTCATATCCATTGCGGATCTATCAGAGTCTGTATTCACTCCAAAATACAGAAATCCCAAAGATCAAATCAGCCGAGGTGAATTTAATCGAGCGAGTTACAGTCGTCAGTGAGCAGGTCCCTTAAGGGCATGTAACACCAGAACTACGGGGGAACATTTCCAGTATGTGGAATCGGGTTCAACAATAGCTGTCCTGCGGCTGTAGCCACATTGGCACTGAGCAAGCAAGAAAAAAAAAATAATCGGCGGTGAGAATGCAATATGTTTATATTTCAAATGTAAACAATCACTAGGATGTATGATGGGCATCAGTGTCAAGAGTGCATGCCAAGTTCTAAGACATGCTAAGGAGTATACAAAGGCCCACTTGACCAATAGCTCTTACCTTCCATAACGATTCCTAATAGACAATATATGATCAGCTGACCTACGAATTATTTACTTGGGTACTTGGGTGGAGGGCCTACACAACCCGTCAGGAGGGGACCCACTAGGTAAGTGCTAGGCTCCATATTACCACCTTTTAACACCAGTTGTCTCCACCTACTCTCACAGATACCTGACGCCAGGTCTAAGTGGCCATGGATGAGAACTACAGTCCCGCAGTGACCTGCCAGCCCCAGCCGTCACATTACAACTCCGGGGTTTCTTAAGCGGCTCACAGAGCTGACAGGCCAGCCGGCAGGTTGTAAGGCGCCCCGGGCTGAGGACGGCCCCAACAGCAGGAGGACAAGCACGCGGAGATCGACATCTACAGTTCCGGATGACAGCAGTCATCACGACAGCGGATAGGCTCAGGACTATCACATCGCTTCCTGCTCCAGCATGGATCACGTCCACCCGCACTTGACGTCTCCACAGCGCGGTGTAGAAGCCCTGGACGCAGACCAGTTACACTCCGCTTTACTTCCCGAGGTCGGCCTGTCATCCGTGATAGCGCTAGTCCTCTCCAGCTTGCCGCTTGACAACCTATACAATAGGCTCGTCAGCTAGGTCAGGGCGGTGCGACCAGACGGTTGAGGGTTGTCTCCATTCAAGCATCGCCACATAACTAAAAAGAAATGGGACCTGTCTGGTAGAGGCCGGGTCACTAACACTACCGATCAAATGGAAGAGGGACAACGTGAGTGTGCAGCTGCATACGGGGCCCAGGTGAATGTCCTCCCCCTAAACCAGGGCTTATTCCCGGGCCCTACTCAGCCCTCACTGTACCACATCCAACCCTGGTATTGAAATGTAGCAGAGATAAGACATAAAATTAATAACCTGTGCTAGTCGAGCACTAAACTAAAAAGATTGGGTCTCACTACAATAATAATAAAGCACACATTTTCTGAAAACCTTTCTGCCTTTCCACAGCCAAGATGGAATTGGGAATTTGGAAATTGCCTGTCTCCTCTGCCTAGACTTCTTCTTCCCAGTCATCTATGTTTCCACAAGGTGTGTACTGGGGGATGGTATGGCAAAGTACCCAAAACGACTACTACCCATTGCGCATATTCGCGGAAGACCACACACGCCATAAAAAGCGAATTTTGAGAAGTTCTACATCTCACCCAACTGCTGAGACATAGTTCTTGCTATGGGACCACAGGCCTCTTGGAGCAAGAGAGAGACAGTGTTCCAGTACAATGCCTTTATCGTGCGCTGACAGTGTTGTGGACTACCCTAATCCCGAAATAGAGTGGGAGCGCCAATCCAAGCGCCAGCTTCACAGTTGGAAACAGACTCCATCACACACTCCTACACCAGCCTGCATTATACAACTGAGCGGTGCCCTATTCCTTAGACCACTCTCTGACCAATTATCCAGAATCTAGAAATTGCTGTTAACATATAGACGTGCGGCTACGTTCAAAAACGATTATTGCTTTGCCTCTGTTACCCGAACGGCTGTGTCTACTGCCAGGTTCTATTTCCGACTTATCTGTATGAATTAGGGGTTGAAACAGTATAGCTACGCCTTCCGCATATTCTATGACTCTCATTATGTATGCTCAGCACACCCGTTTCTGGAGACAAATGATTTTATGTGGAACACCCTTCGGTCAGTTCAACCCACGTATCAGGCACTCAAGCCACACGCCACCACTATATCCAGTTGTCTGTGCCCTCCCCTGGTCGCCACTGGATAAAGTCTAATCGGCTCTCCCCGTGGGTTCGTTATTTTCCCAGCCCACTACGTGGTTCTTTTTTGACCTTTACCCAATCATTTTTATTCCACGTGCGCCACTAATAGCCGGAAACGGTATAGACTCGCTCTCCAGATCTGACCCCTGCTGGACCTCTGCTTAGGCACCTCGTCCTACCCGGTCGCCACGGACCCAATGAGCCCTCCGGTATCTGGGCCCGCTGCCCCATGATCTGACGCATTCATGGGGATGCTATTTAAGCGCTGCCCACTCGTTGTGCCACCCACTGTAGTTATATGTTCCAGCTCCCCCTTTATGGCCCCCAGTAAAATTAAAAACCATATAATAACCTTCAAATGTTCTCCCCAGGCAATCCTCAATCTTCTCCTTTTGATGTATGTAGCACATGATTGTCATCAACCTGCCAGCTTTGCTACATACAGTGGCATCAGAGAGAGGAGTTGCTGCGGGGGAACGTGGAAAGTGCCAGTAGTATCGTTTTTTTTTATTTTTACACAGTAGCGAGGAACAGTGATAGTGCAGGGTGGTGAACGGCTGTCATGGGAATTATGTTCTCTATTAGTGCAGCTGGTCCTTGAATCGCTCACCGTCACAAAGAAGAAGAAGTCGTCCTACTTCATTGCTCCTGAGATGCTCCCTATTAAATATATAATAGGGAGCCGCAGGCCAGTCAATCACCCCATGCATCTACCATTTAACCCCGTATTGTAGTGGGTTAAAGGGCGCATGTGACTGCTTCGGCGGTGGGGTTAGATGTGACTGATGCTCTGACAGGGGTAACACGCCCAAAAACCTGCAGACCCACATGTTAAAATACCCCCCTTTCTGTAGCCCCCTTTTATATGTCATCTCACTTTTCTGGAGCCCCCTCTTTAATGTAAAAACCCCTCTCAGTTTGTAGCTCCCTTTAGTCTAAAACTTGCTGACCCTACTTTAGGTGAGCCCCGCTGCCATATGCTCCTTTTTCTTCCGCTGGCCCCCCTTTAATAAATTTTTGACTTACTTGCTTGGATATAGCATAGGTCTAGAAGCAACCCGATACTACATAAACAAATGTCCAGCGTCAGCCAGACCCCTCATTAAAAATTGTCCAAAACAGAGACCCCTCAATAAAGTGCACAGTCCCCTAGTAATGTGGTGCACCCAGTGAGGCCTATGGTATCTTGCAGCCCCCTATAGTAAAGTCCATTGGTCCCAGCCCCATAGTAATGAGGACCCCCGCCGCAATCCAATAATGTCCCCATCGCCAGCCCCCTTATAACGTCCCCAGTCGCAGCCGCCCGTAGAACCGTCCCCATTCGCGCACCCAGTAGTAAGCCCCATTGCAGCCCCCGGTAGTAACGTCCTCCCATCGCAGCCCCTGGCCATAGTAACCGTCCACATTGCAGCCCCCATAGTAATGTCCCCATTTGCAGCCCCCATATATTGTGCCCACTAACCGGCCCCCCATAATAATGTCCCCATGAAGGCCCCCAGACTATGTTCCCCCTGCCCGAGGCCCATACTTAATGTCCCCTATACCAGACCCCCATAGTGTGTCCATCACAGCCCCAAAGCAAGCCACTGATCCAGCCCCTTAATAAATCCCCCTTAAAATAAAAAAAACTCTATACACACTCCACGCCTCGCTCTTCCCACGGCTCCAGATCCTTCTTCACACACTCCTCAGATCACGCTCAATGAAGGTATTAAACAGCGTGTTATGTGGAAGTTAGGTGGCGTCGCTCCACAGTTAAATTGTAGTATCTGGGGGTAACAATCATACACTCTTGGGGTTCGCAATCGTGCGCAGATGCTGGACACAAGTGGCAAGATCAGCGCTTGGAACCGGGAAGTCGGAAGCCACTTGGCAGGATCTCCAGCTCGGGATATCTTATACGTTCAGGATTTGGGAATCAGTCAGTAAGTCCTCAGGGACCACACTGCGGGAAGTGATGCTACTGACACCGAGATGGAATCTAGGCGACCGGTCTTCACCAGAGGCCCCGAACCGCTAAGCGGATGGCTTGCGCGACGCGTGTGGACGTACCACCAGGTCCTCCACAGGTGTGACTAGCACCCGCAGTGGCAGCCGGAGTTGATGGACGCCGTTAGCAGAGACAGTCTTGTTCACAGAGAGGCGGCAGAGATGCAAAGGGTCAAGGTCAATCCGGGGTAGCACACGGGATGGAGTACAGACAGCAGATGGGAACGGAACACAGAGAACACCACAGGAGCCTGGGAAAAGAAAACAGTGAGCAACGTGAAACAAACACGGAACTAAGGATCAGGAAACGTTAGTAATGGCTAGGAATATCGTCAGGGGGAGCTTTCTCTATGGGTAGGTCCCCTCAGGTTTGCAGGAGAAGAGGCAGGCTTATACGTAGAACTTCCTGAAATGGACCAGTCCAATTAGTTGTGACGCTGGCCCATTAAATCTTATGAAGCAGGTACGCCGTTTGCCCATAGGAGTCGGGACAGTGTGACACATACACCGGCCAGGGTTCGGAAGACACGGATGTACATGTAAGTAATGCAGGCGATGCTCGGCGCGGACCAGAGGGGCATGGTGAGCCTGCAGATCCGCTATAAATGATGGTCGCGAGACCGCCCTAGACAGTACCATCTATTGGTCGCCACCCTTCCTCCCCCCCTCTTCCTGGCCGTAGAAATCCTGCAAGGATCCTGGTCCGGATATTGTCTCGGGCTCCCAAGATCTCTCGTCTCGGATTACCATTTCCAGTCAACCAGGCAGAACACGCTCCCCCTCACAGTCTTCATATCAAGGGTTCCCTTTACTCATAGATGTCAGACTCAGCTTAACAGGAGCAGGAAGGAGGCACATGTCGGGAGAGATAGCCGGTGAGGTTTAGGTTGACAGGCTTGAGCAGGGAAAATGGAAAGGAGTTCGAGATGTGACTGGTGGGGAGGAAGGCCCGCTTGTAGACAGTTGATGGCGGAATCAGCACCTTGACAACGGGCCACGGAAATCGAGGACGTACTTGTGGCCAGGGTATCTTTGCGAAACATTACTTGGAGACAAACCAGACTTTGTCGCCAGGAGAAAGACAGGGAGACAGGTCGCATCTTTTATTGGCCTGGAGATTTGTGTCAGGCCGAAAGCCTGTAATACAGGAGATGAGTCTGCGTCCCAGATGATCGTTATGGTCTTGTACCAATTCCACAACAGCAGGAAAATCTGATGAAGAAAAGAGGAGGGCAAGAGCATGCAGTCCCTAATATGATAAAAAATGGAGCGAGACCCAAGGACTCTGTAAGAGTTGTAAAGAAAAACTACTGCCATGCACCAGAGTGGACACATTCTACAGGCAGAACAAACGCACGTCCAGGTCTATTAAAATCTTTCCACCTCCAATTAGAATGGGATGATAGGCTGTTAGAAAAGTCTAATGTCACTGGGTGATGCCGTTCGCAGAGAATGCCGGAATTGAAGCCCCACGTTCGGAGATATGTGCGTTAGAGTCCATGGAGTCGAAGATGTGGACGAAGAACAACGACTGGCAGACATGGAGTCAGATGGCCAAACCTGGGAGAGGAAAAAACTGGGAACATTCTCGAAAAAAAGGTTCAGTTACCGACCCAGACAAAAGGAGTTCCCGTGAAGTGCAGAATTTAGTCCAAGGACAATGCTGTATGGCAACGGCAGTAAGACAAGACCAGCATCACATTGAAACTGATGCTATATATTGGGCCAGAAAGACCAGAACCCACAAAGACCACAACACAGCCTTCCTGGCCGGTGTCTCGCACTGTGAGTCTGGTGGACACGCTCTGGCACCGACCGGTGGGAGAATGGAACTAGCCACGCACCTGCGAACCGGGAGTCTAAGTGGCGTCTGTGGTCTAACAACCAGCCACCACAAAGCAGGATGGTTCTTTCTGCATGTGGGCGCCTCGGTCGTTCACACGGTGCGACTATTCCACGTTGGTAGATGCCCAAGGGCCAGTAATCACAGGAGACATGCGGCAGCATTTGCGGATTCAACAGGATCAGGATCACATGCACACGGACTGGCACATGGATCAGGGAAACCGGGACGGGACCTAGCAACATGGATCAGGGGAACACATGAACGGACTAGCACAACTGATCAGGCAACACAGGAACGGACTGGACAATTGGCTAGCAAGTTATCACAGGAACACTGGATAACATACTCAGGGGAAGCTTTCTCTTCAGGGGATGGTTTTGAAGATTACAAGGATCACAGGAAGGGCAGAGAATTTTGAAGAGCCTGCCCAATATCGTCGGCCGCGGTGAGCAGCAGAGGATCTGCTAGGAGCCGAAGAGGTGAGTCTCCCCTGGCACATGGAGGACACGGCTGTGCCCCGACTCTGAGACAGAAGATTGGGAAGACCCCGATGACAGTACCCCCACCCCATTCTGGCCCCCTCCCTTTCTTCTAATCGCCCAAGAAACCCTTTGGGAAGGTCCCTCAAAATTTGAGCTCGCCCAGGTCTATCCTCAGGCTCAAACACCTGTCCAGTCTACAGAAATACAGGCTTATCCCCTGAGACATCTTTCATGTCCAGCAACCTCATTTCTCATAGACATCTGGGAATATCCGACTCAGGGCAGGGAGAAGAGGATTGTCTGGAGAAGCGGTCAAGACGCGGGCTTCATGAGGGAGAAAGGAAGGAGTTTCGGATGCGCATAGTACGGAGGAAGGCTGGATGTAGGCCCAACGTGCCAAGAACCCAGGGACCAAGTTTGTAGCTGGTATCTCCTTAAGCCGAGGAGAGGATATGGAGGAAACCATAGTTTGTCACCAGGAGAAGGAAGACATCGGCAGCTTGAGTTTCTTATCGCGGGTTCTTTGTACGGTCTTATAGATCTAGAGGAAGGGGATGGTGGTTGGTCCCACAAATAGACTTGAGGTCCGCACCAGACCCACTACCGTGGGACTTTAAGGGGAGGAGACAGCGGAAGAAGGAGGGCAAATAATACGCCCATAGACCCACAAGAATGGAGCTGAGACACAGTAGCCCAGAATCCGTGGGTCTGTGTGAAATTGTCAGAGGAACTCGCCAAGGTTAGAATGTCCCCAGTTGCTTGACGCAAGTGGTGGAGGCAGCAGCCCAAAGATCTGGTCACAACCAAACAGAATGGAGGACGTCAAGCTGGTGGTGTTACAATAAAAAGGCAGTCTCATATCCTGTGCAGCACACCAAACTCAAGGACAGAGGCTGGTGCAGTACTAACTTTGAGTACTCATCAGTACGTTCCCTAATAAACAGCACGCAATCCGAGTGTAAGGAGTGAGACCACTCAGTGTCAGACGGCACGTCATGAGCGGCCAATGTGTCCTTTACTAACGAGAAAAGACCTTTTCTGAAAGTTGGGGGATCCATGGGCAGCTGTACTGTCAGGATTCGGGATCAGTGGATCTCTGGACCACCGCGGGAGGTGATACTAGCCGAACTAAGGCACCTGGTATTCAACCCAGCATCCCGCTCTGCCAAAGCAGATGGGTCCTTCCTTGGCGTGCGGTGGGTACCACAGGTTGTTCAACAGGTGGAACAGCTCATGGTGGCAATGCTCGACGGTTGAGGGACCTTTGCACTGCCCCTGCACCACTGAGACTGTCGTTTTCGTGTGATGTAAGCGAGTCCAAGTGTCGCATTCAGGGTGCAGGCACAACGGTAGTGTCCAGGCATTGGGCAACAAGACAATAAACAGTGACACTGACCATAGGAGCAGTGGGAACACACAGGAATGCAGGAATACATCAGGAAATCACAGGGACAGCTTTCTCTGTGGGCGTAGGCACACAAGTATCATGGGCTTTGCATGTAAGAGCTTCTAAGAAATCTCCTGAAAATGGGCCAGCGACCATTAGCGGTGCGCTGCCCTTCCAGCTTTGAAGCCGCGTGCCGCCTCAAGTCATGACTCGGATTGTGAGTAGCGCAGGCTAATGGGCTGCGGGACAGAGGAGGCAGGGGAGCCGTGCGACCCGCGATTGGGTTGCTGGACACCAGTGTTAATTTTCGAGCATCTTATACGCATATGATGCTCGTGCTAATTATGATTGACTACAGCTCATGATATATATGAAACTGGGCCCTAATGGGCAATTTACGCACTGCATGGATGTGTTACTCACTGAATGTCCAGTTGCCAGAATCTTGAACAAACTGTTCAAGTTATTTGGAGTCACAAACGACGGCTACTTTGGGAAAGTGTGTGCACGGCCCAGAAGCAACTTATAGTTTGGTGGGCATTAGTTAATTCGTCGGAGTCTAAAACAATTCTGTTGGCGACTAATGTTCGAAATGCATGCATACGATTGACCGCCCACTTTAGCGGTACAGTTTCTATGCTCAGACAAAACAACCACTGCAATACAAAAAGTGGCAAAAACACTGAAAAAATACATGTGGGCAAGTAAAAAAAGACCCTTTTTTAGTGAAAACTTAAAATAGACAAAAATAGCACAGGCACAATAATATACCTGAACCAATATTGCATATGTATTTTCCGTACATGCTCTTAAAAAGAACGTCACTATTAGTAGTCCTCTAAGAGAAGTCAGCTCTCTCAATAGTTATGGTATGTTAATCTTGTTTATTCTGGCCCAAATAGTGTTTGGACAGGTGACGAGACAGATCTGCTGATAAATCATTTACAACCCATCTATATTTTCCTTTTAAGAAACACAGTCCATTTAGATTGGAGTTTTGCCCAGTTGTCTCATCGTCAGATCTAGACATGGTGTGCAGTGATTCTTACCAATATGAGACTTAATTACTGTTGCCGTTCTAAAAACCTGGGTAATTTTAAAATGCCATATCAAAGCCGGTGTCAACACACCAGCCATGACAGGAGCTAGCGCATGACTGGTGAGTGCTTACACAGCAGGTCATGCGCTGAGATCAGTGAATTAGAACACATAACAAAGTTGTAACTCAAATTACACATACAACTCCGTAATGTGAGCTTCCTGGCTTTAGCAATGTCCAGGGAGAAGATGGGAAACGAAGGCAAATATGGATGGCTCAATTTGAAAAACTTAAACAACAGGGTGTTCATTAACAGTTATCAGAGCGTGAGAATATCTGCCGGTTCCGAACTGTCATGAATAAATCCACGACGACCGTTAATAGGATACCTTTTCTAATGAGAACTAAAATAATATCTTGATTTTCATTTACGTTATAGTTAAAAATCAAAGCATGATGTGTTTGAAGTTTTTTTTTGTGGAATTCACGCAGTACTTGTCCCCTCATCAAGACTAGTGCTGGTAAATAAATTCTAAAATGTACAGTTAATGCTAATATTATATAACATATCAATAGCTCTTACAGCTTATGTAAACATAGCATGGAAACTGTTATATGGTTGTTCAGTCGAGATTATTAATGTGACCCAGATTTTTTTGTTACCTACAAAATAAACTTGTTCCTTTCTTGGAAATATGCTGGAAAGTTAAAGAGAACTACCATGAGCGAATCCACCATGAGAAGTAGACCTGATGCTAGATCCTCCTGCATTGGCTGCCTACTCCCTTAATCTGTCAATTATGATAATCCTGGGAACCTAACCTATTTGGTTAAAACTTTATTTTATAATATGTAAATTATGCAGGGCTGACTGTCACATGGGAGCTAGATAGTACTGTCACCAGTACCCCTTTGAAGTATAATTTACCTATTACTAAAATAAGATTTTAAACAAGTTACGGTAAAGTCAAGGATTATTAAATACAATATGATGGGCAGAGGCAGGAAGGGGGATCCTACCATCAGATATATTTGTTTTGTACAATTCCTCATGGTAGGTTTTTAAATTTAAATAAATGGTGGTTCATTGTGAATATTATGAGGGGGGAGGGGGTGGTGTGATTATAGCCAACAGACCCTGAAATAGGTCGCAATGCCCGTCAAAGTGGAAGGGAAATATTCTAAACACTTTTTCCCCCCTTTGTGCCATCTCAAACAGCAAGAGGCAGAGATAAGTCTGCTCAAACATTGAAAGTTTCAACAGTAATGCCCAACAAATATTATATTGTCAGGTGCCCCGCGCATCCAGGTAGCTGATCGCGGGGGGGGCTGGTGTTACTCTGTCGCGGCAGCCCACCGGTCGGTTCTTGATCAGGGGAGTCCCCCCAGTCCATTTGCGGATTGCGGGTGCACCTGTTTTGTGTGCTTACCCTACGCACCTCATCCAGGCTCCTGGCTCCGCTTCAGTACCGGGTGTGGTCCACGACGCCTTCCTCCCTTCCAGGCGCGCACTCAAGTGATAGGGCAGATGTATGCCTGCGGACTACTACATGCACATGCAATTTTTCACGGATGGGATCACCCTGCTCTATACACAGGCAATTAGTGCGTTTGCACAGTTAGTAAATGTGCCCCAGTTTGAGTTCAACTAGAAGGATGATATATGGCAGGAACTGAGTTGTAAAAAATATAGATGGTGATTAATTCAATCGGGGCACCAGATTCATGAAGAACGTGCACCAGAAATCCTGGATCTGGCGCACCCTGCTCTATACACAGGCAATTAGTGCAGTTTGCACAGTTAGTAAATGTGCCCCAGTTTGAGTTCAACTAGAAGGATGATATATGGCAGGAAACTGAGTTGTAAAAAATATAGATGGTGATTAATTCAATCCCTATGATTTCTGTCCTTAGGAGACCAATGGGGAATGTTTATTGTTAGTGACTTTTCATATCCATGAGGATATACAGAAGGCTGTCTATTCACTCCAAATACAGAAAATCCCAAGATCAAAATCAGCAGGGATTTTAATCAAAGAGTTACAGGTCAGTGAGACAGGTCCCCTTTAAGGCTGTAACACCAGACTACAGGGCATATCCGTATGTGGAATCTGGGTCACATAGCATGTCCGTGCTGTTAGCCATTGGCACTGGCAACAAGTAATCAGCGGTGAGAATGCCAATAATGTTATATTAAATGTAAAAATCACTAGGATGTATATGGGACAGGGAAGAGTGCACTGCTCAGTTATAGCATTGCTAAGGAGATACAGCACTGACCAATGCTCTTCCTTCCTATAGATCATATATAGACATATATGCTAGCTGAGCCTATCGATTATTATACTTTGGGTACTTTGGGTGTGAAGGGCCTCACATGACCCGTCAGGAGGGGACCCACTAGGTAAGTGCTGGATCCATGATTACACACCTTTACAGAACCAGTTGTCTCCCCTACTTCCACAGATACATGACCCAGGTAAGAGGCCATGGATGAGAACTACAAGTCCCAGCAGTGACCTGTCCAGCCCCAGCGCTCACCTTACACTCCGGGGTTTCCTTCCCCGGCTCACAGAAGCTGACAGGGGCCAGGCCGGGCAGGTAGAAGGCGGCCCCGGGCCTGAGGACGGCCAACAGCAGGAGGACAAGCAGCGCGGAGCTCGCCATCACAGTTCCGGGATGCAGCGCATAGACGACAGCGGAGGCTCAGGCTACAATCGCTTCCTGCTCCGCAGACACGTCACCCGCACTGACGTCTCACACAGGACGGTGTAAGCCCTGCGCAGACCAGTACACTCCGCCTTTACTTCCGGGTCCGGCCTGTCACGTGATCGCTCGTCTTCCCTGCCGCTTGACAACCTATACAATAGGCTCGTTCCTAGGGCAACGGGGGTGCGGACCAGACGGTTGAGGGTTGTCTCCATTCAGCATCGCCACATAATGATGACCTGTCTGGTAGGCCGGTCACTAACACACACCTACAATCTGAAGAGGGACACGAGTGTGGCGTGCATAGGGGCCCATGGAATACCTCCCCCTAAACCAGGGCTTATGCCTCGGCCCTTACTCAGCCCTCACACAGTCCACACTCCAACCCTGGTATTGAAATGTAGCAGATAAACATAAAATAAACACCTGCACGTCTGAGCACTAACTAAACAGAAATTGGTTTTCTCACATACAATAATAATAAAGCAACAAACACCTTTCTGCCTTTCCAGCCAAGGTTGGAATTGGGAATTGGAAATTGCCTGCTCTCCTAGTAGACTTCTTCTTCCCAGTCATCTATGTTTCCACAAGGTGTGTACTGGAGGGGATGGTAATGGCAAGTCCCAAAACGAGCCTACCTGCCATTTCCTGGAAGAACCAGCCCATAAACAAGCGAATTTTGGAAGTTCTCATCTCACCCATCTGAGCATTCTGTGCAGTGGGACCACAGGCCTCTTGGAGTCAAGAGAGAGACAGTGTTCAGTACACCTTTAGTGCTGACAATTAACCTAATCCCAGAACTAGAGTCGGGAGTCTCCAATCCAGAGCTGCAGCTTCCACAGTTTGGACACAGCTCCATCCACACTCTCCCAGCCTGCATCTACTACCAGGCTGGTGCACTATTCCTGAGGACCACTCTCTACGACCATTCCAGTACTAGAAACTGCTGTTAACCGTTGCCTGCTACCTGTTCAATAAAGAACCGTGAGTTGATTTGCACAATGTTGCCTCTGTCTGACCCCTGGATACGGCTGTCTACCCCCACGGGCTTCCCCATCTATTACCCAGGGACTTATCTTATAGACATTCAGGGGTTGAAACAGGGAGATTCAGTACATCCGCCTCTCCCAGCATATTTCTTGCACACACCACCTGCTGGAGACCTTCTAGGCTGTAGGACAGCCCTTCGGTCCCCATACCAACCACCGTGACATCAGCGCACCCCAGGCCACAATCGCCAGCCACTCCGGTATTCTGGGCCCCGGCTGCCCCCATGTCCTCTGAGAAAAGGCTAGGTCCCCAGTGGGGGATGTTGCATAAGCAGCATGCCACTCAGTTTATTGTGACCCCCCCAACAGCTCTTGCTTTATTGTAGCTCCCCCAGCACCTTTCAATGTTCCCCAAGGCAACTCCTCATCTTCTCCTTTGGCGTATGTAGCACATGATGTATCACCTGCCACCTTTGCTACATACAGTGGCATCAGGATAGAGGAGTTTGCGGGGAACGTGGAAAGGTGAGTATCTGTGTTTTTTATTTTTCCACAGTAGCAGAGGAACAGTGTAGTGCAGGGTGGTGACGGCTAGTCATGTGGGAATTATGGTTCTTCTTAGTGAGCTGCTCCTAGACTCCGCTTACGGGTGCCGTCTCTTCTGCCTCCTGAAATGGCCGCGGCCAGTCATCACCCAATGCCACTCCATTTTTACCCCATTGTAGTGGGTTAAAGGGCGCATGTGACTGATTAGGGGTGGGGTTAAGTGAGCGAATGCTCTGACAGTGGTACCAGCCCAAAAACCTGCAGCCCCAATGTAAAATACCCCCTTTTCTGTAGCCCCCCCTTATAGTGCATGCTCCCTTTTCTGGAGCCCCCCTCTTTAATGTAACCCCTTCTATTTCTGTAGCTCCCTTTATAGTCCCCCCTTTTATGTAGCCCCCTGCAATAGTGCCCTTTTTCTCTTCGTGGCCCCCCTTTTGATAAATTTTTGACTTATTGACTTGAGTATAAGCCTAGGGTGAAAGCAGCCGATACTCATTAACAAATGTCCAGCAGCCACCCCTCATTAATAAATTGTCCAAAACAAGGCCCCTCAAAAATGCACAGTCCCATAGTAATGTCCCCATGCAGCCCTTGGTATGTCCCCATTGCACGCCCCATAGTAATGTCCATTGTCCAGCCCCCATAGTAATGTCCCCCTTGCAGCCCGTAATAACGTCCCCATCTCAGCCCCCGTATAACACCCCATCGCAGCCCCCGTAGATAAGCCCCCATCGCAGCCCCCCGTATAACCCCCCATTGCAGCCCCCGTAGCATGTCCCATCGCAGCCCCCGTAGTAACGTCCACCAACCCCAACGTAACGTCCAATTGCAGCCCCCATAGTAATGTCCCCATTTGCAGCCCCCATAGTAATGTGCCCTACCTAACCCCGGCCCCCATAGTAATGTCCCCTTGAAGCCCCCATACTATGTCCCCTGCCAGGCCCCCATACTAATGTCCCCTACCCACCCCCTATAGGTGTCCCATCACAGCCCCCAAAGCAATGTCCACTGTCCAGCCCCCTTAATAATGTCCCACTTAAATTAAAAAACTCTATAATCACCTCCCAACGCTCTACTTTCTCCACACGCTCCAGGTCCTCTTCTCACCCTTCTCAGATCAGCTCAATGAAGGTATTAAACAGCGTTCTTATTGGAAGTTAGTGTGGCGTCCAAAGTAAATTGTAGGTATCTGGGTAACACAACACTCTTCGGGTTCGCAGCAATCTGCCAGGATTGCTGGACCACGATGGTGGCAAGATCAGGCTGTCGGGAAGCGGAACCTTGGCAGGATCCATGGCCGGATCTTACTGTCAGGTTTGGGATCAGTAGATCCCAGGACCACCGCGGAGGTGATGCTAGCTGACACCAGAGACTGGAATCTAGTGGCCCCCTGGTCTTCACCAAGCCCGCCGCTAAGCAGGATGGTCTTGCACGACGGGGTACCACCAGGTCCTTCACAGGTGTGACTAGCCCGCAGTGGCAGCCGAGGTCGTAGTACCTTAGCAGAAGACAGTCTTGTACAGGCAGGCGCAGAGATGCAAGGTCCAGTACATCCGGGGTCGCAACGGGAGGTACAGGCAGATGGGAAGAACACAGGACACACAGGACATGGGGAACAAGAACCAGAGCACGGGAACACAAACACGGAACTAAGGAGCAGGAACTAGGAATGCTCAGGAATATCGCAGGGAGCTTTCTCTTGTGGCTAGGCCCATCAGTTTTGCAGGAAGAGGCAGGCTTAAGTGAATTCATGAAATGGACAGTGCCCTTAAGTGGTGCTGCTGGCCCTTTAAATCTTATGAAGCATGTACGCGCGTGCCCTAGAATCGGGAACGTGCACCACACGGCCAGGAAGACGGAGCAGGGACATGTAAGTATGCAGGCGATGCTCTGGCAGGGACAGAGGGGCATGGTGAGCCTGCGATTCGCTATAATGGGTCGCGAGACCGCCCTGACAGTACCTCCACCCTTCCCCCCCTCTCCTGGCCGAGAAATCTCTGCAAGAGATCATGGTCCAGGATATTGTCCTCGGGCTCCCAAGATCTCTCTCCGGCTTGAACCCTTTCCAGTCAACCAGAAGAAACCACTTACCCCTCACAGTCTTCATATCAGATCCCCTTTACCTCATAGATGTTCAGAGTCAGGAGCAGAAGGAGGTCACATGTCGGGAGAAGCGGTTTCAGGTTGACAGGCTTGGCAGGAGAAATGGAAGATGTGCATGGTGGGAGGAAGGCCAGCTTGTAGGACAGCCGATTATGCCGATCAGCACCTTGACAGGGACCCAGGAACAAGGACCGAGCTTGTAGCCAGGATCTTTAGTCGAACATACTTGGAGACAACCAGACTTTGTCGCCGGAGCGAGACAGGAGAAGGTTCCGCATCTTTTATTGGCCTGGAGTTTGTTCAGCGCACCTGTAATAAGGAAAGATGAGTCTGCTCCCAGATGATTTTAGGTCTTGTACCAGTTCCACAACACAGGAAACATCTGATGACAGAGAAAGAGGAGGGCGAGATGCAGTCCCTAATTGATAAAAATGGAGCGGAGCCCAGGACTCTGTAAGGAGTTGTAAGAAAACTCTGCCATTGGCAACAGAGTGGACCAATCGTCCTGACAGGCAGAAAAACGCACTGCAGCCAGGTCTGATTAAACTCCACCTGCCAATTAGACTGGGATGATAGGCTGTAGAAAAGTTCATTTCACTGGAGTTGATGCGCAGAGAGAATGCCGGATTTTGAACCCCACGTTCGAGACGATGTGCTGTAGAAGTCCATGGAGTCGAGATTGTGACGGAAGAACAACTGGCAAGACGAGGCAGATGGCAAACCTGGCGAGAACAAAATGGGACATCTTCAAAAAAAGGTCAGTTACCACCCAGATACAGAGTTTCCTGATGAAGCATGAGTCCACGGACAGCTGTTGTATCGGCAACGGCAGAAGAAGACTGAATGGCGTATTTCTGGGCACGAAACTCGACACAAAGTCCCCAACATCCTTGGCCAGTTCAGGACTGTGAGTCTGTGGACCTCTGGACCACCGTGGGATGTGGAACTAGCCGACACCTCGACCGGAAGTCTAAGTGGCATATGGTCTACACAGAGCCACCACAAAGTGGATGGTCTTCCTGCGTGGGGTGCATCAGGTCGTTCCACGGTGGACTAGTCCACGGTAGCTGCCAGGCATAATCAGGAGACAGTCTGTACCCAGGAGACAGCGGAGAATAGCACAGGAAGCACACTAGGATTTGTCAGGAATCACAGACTGGCCACATCAGGAGCACAGCACGACTGGCACATGGATCAGGAACACGGGACGGACTGGCACATTGGATCAGGAACACAGGAACGAACTGGCACACTGGACAGACAATGATCACAGGAACGCAGGATACACAGGGAGCTTTTTCTCTTCGGGATGGTTTTGAAGATTTGACAAGGATCACAGGAAGGGGCAGAATTTATGTAAGGCCTGCGCCAATTACGTCGGAACGCGGGAGCAGCAGAGACTGCTGGATAAGAGTGAGTTCTGCTGGTCTCCCGCTGGCACATGAGGACAACGGCTGTGCCCCGATCTGGACAGAGATTGCTAGAGAGCACCCGTGACAGTACCCCCCACCCCCTTTGGTGGCCTCCCCCTCTTCTCTCTTTCTCTTGGCCCCAAGAAACCCTTTGGGAGAGAGTCCGCTCCAAAATGTCCTTTGGGCTCCCAGATCTCTCCTCAGACTCAACCCCTTCCATCTACAAAAAGTACCGCTTACCCCTGACGATCTTCTGTCCAGAACCTCATTAACTTCATAGACATCTGGAATCCGCCTCAGGAGCAGGAGAGAGGGATTGCTGGAGAAGCAGTTCAGACACTGGCTTTATGAGGGAGACATGGAAGGAGTTCGGGATGCGCATAGATGGAGGAAGGCGGAGCTTGTAGGCCACGTGACCCAAGAACCGGGACCAAGTTTGTAGCTGGGTATCTTAAGCCAAGGATATGGAGGATAACCATATTTTGTCACCAGGAGAGAAGACAGGAGCAGCTTGACGTTTCTTATCAGCCTGGGTCTTGGTACGGTTGTAGCTCGTAGAAGGACTGTGGGTCTGCGTCCCAAATAGACTTGAGGTCCTGCACCAGATCCCCAAACCGCTGGGACTTTAGAGGGAGGAGACAGCGGAAAGGAGGGCAAAAATACGCCCATAGACCTACAAAGAATGGAGCTGAGCCAGTAGAACCCTGAATCCTGTGGAATTGTAGGAGAAACTCATGCCCAAGGTAAAGGTCGCCCAGTTGTCTGACGGCTAGACTGAAGTGGTGGAGGAAGCAGCCCAAAGTCTGGTTCACACCCAACAGAATGGAGGACGTCAAGCGTGGTGGTAAATAAAAAAGCATCTCTCCTTGTGCAGCACACCAACCTGCAAGGACAGAGGCTTGGTGCAGTACTATTGAGTACCTCCCTACGTTCCCTAAACAGCACGCAATCCGAGTGGCAAGAGATGAACCACTCAGTGTACGGCAGGTCATAGCGGCCAATGCGTCCTTTACGTAACAGAAAGACCTTTTCTGAAAGTTGCGGGATCATGGCGGATCTACTGTCAGGATTCGGGATCAGTGATCTCTGGACCACCGCGGGAGGTGATACTAGCCGAATCTAATGGCACGCTGTCTTCACCAGAGCCCGTCTCCGCAAGCAGGATGGTCCTTGCTGTGGCGGGGTACCACCAGGTTGTTCCACAGGTGCGACTGCTCTATGGTGGCAGCTGAGGTCGAGGGACCTTTGCCTCTTGCCCTGACCATGAGACTGTCTTCTGCTGAGATGCAAGGTCAAGTCCAATTCAGGGTCAGCACACGGGAGGTCCAGGCATTGGGAACAAGAACACCGGAACACGGAAACTCAGGAGCAGGAACACACAGGAATGCAGGAATACTCAGATATTGCAGGGGACTATCTCTAGTGGCGTAGGCACAAAGATCTGGCAGGTTTGCAAGAGGCAAGGCTTAAGAATTCCTGAAAATGGCCAGCGCCATTGGCGATGTGCTGACCCTTCCATCTTATGAAGCCGGCGTGCGCCCCTCAGCAGGATCATAACGTGTAAGTAGCGCAGGCGATGGGCTTGCGGGGACAGAGGGGCACGGGTGAGCCTGCGACCCGCGATATGGGTTGCTGGACCACGCGTGACAATTTCACGCCTACGCATGCTCTTATCTATGATTGACCAGTCATGATATATATGAAACTGGTGCAAACTGTGCAGTTTACTCACTAATGTGCATTTTGTACCAAGTAATCCAGTATTGGCACAACTGTTCATTATTTGGCACAAACGGGTGCTACTTTGGGAAAGTGTGTGCACAGAAGCAACTTATATTTGTTGGTGCATTTATGTAATTCGTCTGTTGAGTCTAAACAATTCTGTTGGTGACTAATGTGTCGAAATGATGAATAAGCATTACCGCCCACCTTAGCTGTACAGTTTTTAATGTCAGACAAAACCACTGCACAAACAAAAAATACATGTGCAAGAAAAAAAGACCCTTTTTAGTGAAAACTTAGACAAAAAACTAGCACAGGCACAATAATATACCTGAACCAATATATGCATATGTTTTTCTCCTACATTCTCTTAAATAAGACGTCACTATTTAGTAGTCCTTAAGAGAAGTCAGCTCTCTCATAGTTATGGTATTGGTAATCTTTTTATTCTGGCACATAATTGTTTGAAGTGACAGAGACAGATCTGCTGATAAATCATTACACCCATCTTATTTTCTTTTAAGACCACAGTTCCATTTAATTTTGAGTTTTGCCCAATGTGCTCATCTTGTTCAGCTATGACATGTGTGCCTGGTGATTACACCATATGGAACTTAATTACCTTGCGTTTCTAAAAACCTGGGTAATTATTGCCACCGGTACACCAGCCACTGACAGGCAGCTATCCCGCATGACTGTGAGTGCTTACACAGCAGGGTATGAGCTTGAGATCATGAATTAGAAGCACATAACAAAGTTGTAACATCACTTACATCCAGTAATGTGAGCTTCCTGGCTTTTCAGATGTCCAGGGAGAAGAATGGAACAGAGGCAATATGATTGGCTGCAAGAAACACTTAAACAACAGGGTGTTCATTAACAGTTATCAGAGCTGTGAGAATACTGCCTGTTCCGACTGTCATGAACTCCAGGGCGTTAATAGGTTACCTTTTCCTAATGAGACATAAAATTAATATCTTGATTTTCATTTACGTTAATAGTAAAAAAATCAGCTGATGTGTTTGAATTTTTTTTTTGTGAATTCAGCAGCAGTATGTGTCCCGCTCATAAGCTAGTGCTGGTAAATAAATTCTAAAATGTACTGTTAATCCTAATATCTATAACATTAATAGCTCTTACAGCTTTGTAAACATAACATAACCTGTCATACTGGTTAGGCAGTCAGTATTATTAATGATGACCCAGAATTTGTTTTTTGACCTACAATAATTTTCCTTTCTGGAAAATGGGAATAGTTAAAGGAAACCTACCACTGAGGAATCCACGATGAGAAGTAGACCTGATGTCTAGATCCTCCTGCATGCTGCCCTCTCCCCTAATCTGTCATTTAATAATCCTGGAACTAACCTAATTTGTTAACGACTAATTTTAGTAATATGTAAATTAATTGCAGTGGCTACTGTCACTGGGAGCTCAGACTAGTACATGCTCCAGTACCCTCTGAATTTAATTTACATATTACTAAAATAAGATTCTAACAGTTACGGTAAATTCAGGATTATTAATACAGATTAGGGCAGAGCAGGAAGAGGATCTACCATCAGATATACTTTTGTTTGTAAATTCCTCATGGTAGGTTATATTTAAAGAAATGGAAGCATTGTGAATATTATTGAGGGGGGGGGGGGTGTGAATTAGCAAGCCCTGAAATAGTCGCAATGCCTGTCAAAGGGCCGGGAATTGCAACTTTTCCCCCCTGTCGTGCCCGATTTGCGACGATTTTCCCTGAATTGCCCTGGGATTTTGGCGCACACGATCGGATTGTGGCGCATCAGCGCCGGCATGCACGCAACGGAAATCGGGGGGGGGGGGGGGGGGCCCCCCGCATTTAAAAAAAAAAGTGTCGCTTGACACGTGCTTACCTGCGGAGGACGGTGAACTTCAGTGCACTCTGATGGACTTCAGCGACACCTAGTGGACATCGGGGGAACTACCTTTGTGAATCCTGGCCGGACCCGAATCCTCCGCGAAGAACGCGCCGCTGGATAGAGAATGGACCGGGTAAGTAAATCTGCCCCATTGTGCTTGCAGCCATTTTGCTAACAAAAGGGGGAAAAAAATTGTGCCGAACCAAAGTTTTCCTAATTCTAAAGAAATTCCACTTCTTTAGAATCTATTCGCCCATCTCTAGTCTGCACCTTTTTTTTTTACAATGGTGTTTATATGCCAGGACACCTTGGGTAGACTGGGTCAGAGTATCTCAAAAAATGCAGTTGTGCCGAACCAAAGTTTTCCTAATTCTAAAGAAATTCCACTTCTTTAAAATCTATTCGCCCCATCTCTAGTCTGCACCTTTTTTTTTTTTTTACAATGGTGTTTATATGCCAGGACACCTTGGGTAGACTGGGTCAGAGTATCTCAAAAAATGCAGTTCCTTTGCATGATACACATAACTATATACCAAGAAAAAGAAAAGTGACGCCTCAAGCTTATTGATATGCATGGTGAGCAAAGTTGAGAGGTGTCAGAACACACAATTGATTATGCATAATGCATTTCCTTTTTTGGAGATTTTTAGCTGCTGAAAGTTCGAAGTGTCTGTACTGACAGTGCACGCCACTATCTGAATTATTTATTACTAAAAGGCAAATAAGAATTCAGCACTAAAGACTTCAATATACAAGAAAACCTTCATTCAAGATGCAGCATACTAAGGCTACATTCACACTGCCGTATGGGGTGCGTATATATGGCCAACGTATATACGGCATATATACATCCCCTATAGACAGCAAAGGGCGCGGTACGGTGCAGCACATGTGCGTCACCGTACCGTTCCGTAGCTGGGAGAAAGATAGGACATGTCCTATATTTCCCTGGATTTACGGCGCTGTGCCCAATGTTTCTCTATGGAGAGGGGCGGGGGTGAGCATCTGTATTTACAGATACTACTTGCTGGAGCAGCACTTATTAATATGCAAGGTCATAGTGATAGTAATATACATATTTATATATACATATATATACATACCCTCACCTGCCACTTTATTAGGTACACCTGTCCAACTGCTCGTTATCACTTAATTTCTAATCAGCCAATCACATGGCGGCAACTCAGTGCATTTAGGCATGTAGACATGGTCAAGACAATCTCCTGCAGTTCAAACCGAGCATCAGTATGGGGAAGAAAGGTGATTTGAGTGCCTTTGAACGTGGCATGGTTGTTGGTGCCAGAAGGGCTGGTCTGAGCAATTCAAGATGCAGCATACTAAGGCTACATTCACACTGCCGTATGGGGGGCGTATATATGGCCAACGTATATACGGCATATATACATCCCCTATAGACAGCAAAGGGCGCGGTACGGTGCAGCACATGTGCGTCACCGTACCGTTCCGTAGCTGGGAGAAAGATAGGACATGTCCTATATTTCCCTGGATTTACGGCGCTGTGCCCAATGTTTCTCTATGGAGAGGGGCGGGGGTGAGCATCTGTATTTACAGATACTACTTGCTGGAGCAGCACTTATTAATATGCAAGGTCATAGTGATAGTAATATACATATTTATATATACATATATATACATACCCTCACCTGCCACTTTATTAGGTACACCTGTCCAACTGCTCGTTATCACGTAATTTCTAATCAGCCAATCACATGGCGGCAACTCAGTGCATTTAGGCATGTAGACATGGTCAAGACAATCTCCTGCAGTTCAAACCGAGCATCAGTATGGGGAAGAAAGGTGATTTGAGTGCCTTTGAACGTGGCATGGTTGTTGGTGCCAGAAGGGCTGGTCTGAGTATTTCAGAAACTGCTGATCTACTGGGATTTTCACGCACAACCATCTCTAGGGTTTACAGAGAATGGGCCGAAAAAGAAAAAACATCCAGTGAGCGGCAGTTCTGTGGGCGGAAATGCCTTGTTGATGCCAGAGGTCAGAGGAGAATGGGCAGACTGGTTCGAGCTGATAGAAAGGCAACAGTGACTCAAATCGCCACCCGTTACAACCAAGGTAGGCAGAAGAGCATCTCTGAACGCACAGTACGTCGAACTTTGAGGCAGATGGGCTACAGCAGCAGAAGACCACACCGGGTGCCACTCCTTTCAGCTAAGAACAGGAAACTGAGGCTACAATTTGCACAAGCTCATCGAAATTGGACAGTAGAAGATTGGAAAAACGTTGCCTGGTCTGATGAGTCTCGATTTCTGCTGCGACATTCGGATGGTAGGGTCAGAATTTGGCGTCAACAACATGAAAGCATGGATCCATCCTGCCTTGTATCAACGGTTCAGGCTGGTTGTGGTGGGGTCATGGTGTGGGGAATATTTTCTTGGCACTCTTTGGGCCCCTTGGTACCAGTGGCATCGTTCGCCAACGCACAGCCTACCTGAGTATTGTAGCTGAACATGTCCATCCCTTTATGACCACAATGTACCCAACATTGATTGCTACTTTCAGCAGGATAATGCGCCATGTCATAAAGCTGGAATCATCTCAGACTGGTTTCTTGAACTGAACATGAGTTCACTGTATGAAATGGCCCTCACAGTCACCAGATCTCAATCCAATAGAGCATCTTTGGGAGTGGTGGAACGGGAGATTCGCATCAGGATGTGCAGCCGCAAATCTGCGGCAACTGTGTGATGCCATACATGTCAATAGGACCAAGTTATATGGTGAGTGTATATATATATATAATATAACACAGGAATGGAGTATGGAGAGGAGCCATAAGGCAGTAACCCGCAAATCTAAACCCTGGATCCAGTCCAGTTAAAAAATCACGGCCCCTAAACATTTAGACCAGGAACCTTAAGGGACATATGCCATCCTCACGTCTACCAATGGTGATGGTTTACACCTGTGGACAGGGCCTAACTTCTTTGGTTGGGAAAAAACCCTTAAAAATATAGCAAAAGGTGATTCTAGCTACTATATAGCGCCCAGATCAGTGGTGTAAATATTTTGACAGGTCCCTGACAGATATTTTGTTTAGTTTCCTTGTATTCTAAATGTTGGTTATTGCAATACAGTGATCATAATTAGAAGCCTGATAAGTATTGAATCATAACAGTCCTTGGGGCACATTTACTAAGGGTCCACGGACCGCGATTCCGTCGGTTTTCAAAATATTTCCGTTTGTGCGATTGCCGGCTGGCATGAAACAGAAATCGGGGGCATTGGCCGTCGGGACAACCCGACGATTCGGACAAACCGTGGAATGATTTATTTTAAATAATTATTTTCTTTATTAAAAATAGCTTTTTTCCAATAAAAAGAAAGTTAGATGAAATGTTTCTTTGTCCTGTGTCCCATGGGAGTGGCCGTGAAATAAGGCCCATATCCCTTCTATTTGAAATGATGCATGACAGAGCTATTTCCAGAGAGTTGTGGTGGTGGGGGGGAACCACTCCTTACTGACCACTCCCTGGGACATTGTTCTACAGAGAGAAAGGAAAACTGTGATTAACTTTTTCTTTTATTGGGAAAGCCTGTTTTTATTATAAAACACTTTGGCACACTATTCTCTACAGGGACATGCAGAAAAAGAAAAGTGCTCCTGATGACAGTTCCCTTTAAAGCATAATGTTAATAACATTAATATATTGTGTACATGTGAATAGATTGCAAAAAAATAAATAAAAAGTGAACTCATTGCAGTACTCAAGTCATTAGGTTAGGTAAGTTAAATGGTTTTCTTCTGTCAGTAATTTATTTACTTGACGTTCGCAGGTAACTTGGAGGTAACATTCTTCCTTATTTTCATAAAACTTGGCTTGGTTGCACAACCCCAGTACAGGAAATCATCTATAAACAGAAAGCACCTGCACAACACAATTGAGCCACGTCATGTAACCTGACTAGTGTGAAGTCAGTTACTCCCCATATATTCCACTACTAAGTTCTGTTTCACATCATGGACTTTCAGACCAATGCTTGACATGAGCAGCTGAATGTATTCATTCGCCCTTTCTTTTTTACACACATAAATAGAATATAATTACCTGACTTTATAGTCAGGTAATTATATTCTATTTATGTGGGTAAAAAAGAAAGGGCTGAATGAATACATTCAGCTGCTCATGTCAGCATTGGTCTGAAAGTCCATGATGTGAAACAGAAACTTAGTAGTGGAATAATGGTGAGTAACTGACTTCACTACTAGTCGGTTACAGACGTGCTAATTTGTGTTTGGGATGTAACTTTTAAAGGCTGAGCCCCATAATAAAACTGTGGTGGGCCCCCTCCCACATAAGACATAACCATCACAGACTAAAATTTAATATTTTAAAGGGTGAAAAATTGTCTTCTTGAATACCCTACCAAATGTTTATGCAAGAAGAAAAAAATTGTTGAGGAAGCACTGCATACCATAAGTATAGTTTACTGAACACAATTAGGGTGTGGTCACACCTAACACTTTGATTCGGTTTAGAAGCACAATGAAGTGGTGTGAAGAATAGCATGGAGGCATGCCACGGCCCGATCACATATGTGTTACTGATGCAAACACATGTGATCTGTACCAACACTCGTGTCCTACATTTAAATAATAAAAGACACCGGCGCTGTTACCATTGCATGTGTTTCCATGAAAACACATGTGATTGGGACATGGAACACCAGCACCCGATGTGCACCCGATATCCTGCATGTGTCGCTTTCCTCGCTCAGGTCTGACGGAGTTCACCTTCCTCTTCTGGTGCATGTAAGTGATTGTCTTGCAACACAATTTAAAAGTTAAACCCATGTTCAGTCCGAATCTGTCGGATCGTCAGACGGCACGCCCCCCGATTTCTTTCACATGCAAGCCAGCACGCCACGCCAAAAAAACGATCGCGTGCGACACAATCCACAATCCTAAACAGTTGCAAAGTCTGACGAAGTAGATAGCACCCTTAGTAAATAAGCCCCAATACTGTACATTAGATTGGGACATTTACTAAGGGTCCGAATGCGCATTTTGGGTTTCCGTTTTTTTTTCAGATTTGTCTGAATTGACCTGGGTTTTTTGGGCACAGCAATCGGCTTGCATGCAACACAAATTGGGGGCGTGGACGTCGGACAACCCAACTGATTCAGACAAACCGCGGAATTTAAAAATGAAATTGTGTCCCAAGATCGCACTCACATGCAACCGGGAAGAAGAAGGTGGACTCCGGAGGACCCCAGCGGGGTAAGCGACACATGCAGGAAATTGGACGACGATCTTAGTGAATCGGGGCAGACCAGAATCCTCGTCGGACAATGCACGCGGGGATTGTGACGGGACGGGTAAGTAAATGTGCCCCACTGTGTGGTTTCCTTGTAGCAATCCGCCAGGGTATTATTGGGGTCACAAGTAAACAAAAGTTTTAACAAATGGCTTGTTTTCTAGTGAAACATGGGGCACATTACTTACCAGTCCCCGTTGACGCCGCTGTTCCAATCTTGACGAGGATTAGGAGCTGCGTGCGATTCACAAAGATCGTGCGTCCAATTTTCTGCATGTGTCACTTCCCCGTCAGGTCGTGCCGGAGTTCACCATCTTCTTCCCTGATCATGTGAGTGCCGATCTTGCGACACAATTTCGTCAAATTCTGCGGTTTGTCCGAATCAGTCCGATTGTCCAACGGCCAAGCCACTGATTTGTGTTGAATGAAGGCTGTCGCGTTGCCGATCGTGTGCGCCAAAAACCCGGGGCAATTCAGCGCAAATCAGAAATAGTCAGGAAACCAACGAAAAGCGTCCAACGGGACGTGGGTGGAACAAGTTATAAGGGGCAAGGTATATAATTGCATTAATGTCAGTTTATTGTCTTTAAAATTACTTAAAGGGGTGTCTGAGTTTTGAAAAAAAAAAACTATAGGTGGCCGGGAGCGGCTGCTTAAAAAATAAAGATGTACTTACCTTCCGGTGCCCTCCGGTATCCAGCACTGCTGTCATCTGGTTCCGGGCGCCATGTAACAAACATGGCCGCCGAGTAGCATGACATTCAGCTTCCAGCCAGACCCACAACCTTCCGGCCCATACACAATGCGTGTATAGGGACGGATAGTATCCTGCGAAAATATCTACATATTACAGTAGATATACCACCTGCAATCTATATACCACAATGGTAATATTCCAGCAATCAATATATCAAGCATATAGATACCAATGACTATGCCACACGTATAAATATTACCAGAATGAAGATAACAGCACATAATAATATCCAGCACATATAATATAAACCAATAATGAATATACTGCAGCATAACATATATCAGCAGTGAAAAACCACCTAAATATATCCAGCAGTAAATGTACTGCACATCGGTGCTGCACTCGGGCACGGAGATCACTTATTGTTAGGCTACAGCTGTTTTCTTCTATGCCTGCATTGCTGGTCCAGGGGCGGATTAAGGTTGTTGGGGCTCTGGGCGCAAAATGGTGGAGGCCCCACTAAGTGTACCTACATACATGTCCTCTTGCTCACTATCCGTTATCCCCCATGTATTTATCTATATACAGACGCCAACCCCCCAGTAATAAATCTACCATACAGCCACCAACCCCCCCAGTAATAAATCTACATACAGCACCAACCCCCCCCCAGTAATACATCTACATACCACATAAATAATAAACAGCCATAATAATATGCTGACTTATAAAAAAAATGTTATTTACTACACCACAATCCAACTCGGGCACAGAATTACTTACGTCAGGTTGCCATCCCGCTCTTCTTCCTGTAGCTCCTCATCGTTGCAATCCTTCTCCCTCAGTTTGAGAACGTCATGGAAACTTCTCCTGTCATGTCTCATCCTCTGAAGTCTGCCTGGCACTCCAGGACTGGGAAGCAGTGTTGGGGGCAGGGCTGCGCAGCTAGCTGTCACTGCAAGCTGACTGTCCCCATCCTGGCTGGGAGCAACATGTTTGCAGCAGCGCTTCTGCGCATCACTCCCAGTTCAGAGAGTGACAGTCGGCTTGCAGTCTGGTATCAAGCGGCACACAAGTGAAACTTGAAATGTCTGACTGAGCGTGTCAGACATGGCCATCTGGTGGGGGAAAGTGGTGGAGGCTCCAGTCCTGGAGA
Source organism: Engystomops pustulosus (assembly GCA_019512145.1). Taxonomy (NCBI): domain Eukaryota; kingdom Metazoa; phylum Chordata; class Amphibia; order Anura; family Leptodactylidae; genus Engystomops; species Engystomops pustulosus. The sequence continues at coordinate 75,149,194 of CM033642.1, forward strand.
CCGCCCCGATATCCGGCTCTTTGGGTCCATCCGGCTCTTCTACCTTGTGTCTCCTCATAGTTGCTAATCCTTCCCCACCAAGTAGAGAACGTCTGGAAACTTCTCCCAGTTGTGACTTATCGCTGCAGAATTTGCCACCCCAGTGACTGTGACCTCTGGGGAATATCTCCATACCTCCATACTTTCCCTAAATAAATCACATCAATATAATGTCCCCTTGGTACAGCTAAGTGCTCCACAATGTCCCTCTGCGTATACAGATAATACACTGTGACCTCTCAATATATTATGATTATACTACCGTATACTTCCCCCTCATGAATTCATATTTAACACCAGCAAATCCTACATTTAGATAATTTAGATAGTAGAGCACCCCCAGTATGTATGTAGCCCCAGGCTCTCAGCAATGCCCATCAGTATATAGGTAGCCCCACATGTGCCCCATCAGTTTACAGGTAGACCCCACAAGTACCCCAAGTATTTATAGTAGCCCCCACATGTGCTCCATCAGTTTAAGGTAGCCCCACTAGTGCCCTGTAAGTATTAGGTAGCCCACTAGCGCCCTGTAAGTATTCAGGTAGCCCCCACTAGCGCCCTGAAGTATACAGGTGCCCCCACAAGTGCCCTGTAAGTATAAGGTAGCCCCCCACTAGCGCCCTGTAAGTATACAGGTAGCACCCACATAGCGCCTGTAAGTATACAGGTTAGCCACCCACTAGCGCCCTGTAAGCATACAGGTAGCCCCCACTAGCCCCTGTAAGCATACAGGTAGCCCCCCAGCCGCCCTGTAAGTATAAGGTAGCCCCCACAATGCCCGTAAGATACAGGTAGCCCCACAGGTGCCGAACAGTACACATGTACCCCCTCAGTACCAGCAGAATAGAGGTAGCCCCCACAGCCTGCCAGTATGTAGCCCCAACACATATGCACAGCAGTATTACAGCTGGACCTCCACACATGCCAGCAGTATATATTGCCCCTACCACATGCCCAGCAGTAATAGTGGCCCCCACCCTAACCAGCAGTATATATTAGCCCCTACAGATGTCCCAGCAGTATATAGTGCCCCCCCAACTATGCACAACAGTAACAAGCGGCCCCCCACACATGCCCAGCAGTATATATTAGCCCCCACACATGGAGAAGTACAGTTGAAAAATGAAAATAAAAATCTACCTGCATTTCTTAGGCGATGGTCTAAGGATACACCACTGCTGATCCACTATGTAGGACCGAACGAGATTCCGTAAATATATATTCGGGACTGTAACATCATGGAAACTTCTCCCAGTTATGACTATACCTGTGTAGAAAGCTAGATCCTGATAGTGTACACTGGTACTGTAACTAGGTAGTTAGCTTAGTTCTAGCACTTTATCTATGTAGTAAATTGGTGTCTTGGACTCACTATTATGTTCCTGGCCTGGAAACCCCATATAGGGCAAATTGTCATGTATTATGTAGGTTCTCCTACATTGCAGAGCAGATAACAGAAACTTAGATGCAAATCCCTATGTGAGTAAGAGAAGCATCAGTCAGAAACTCCATAGCCGCTATATTTTGAGGAGTTTTATGTGACGCCGAGATCTCAGCGGCAGGTGTCTGCCGATAAACAACAGATGTCCTGCACTGGTACGTACTAGCACGTGAGAACATCCAGAGGGCGCTCCTGATATCACGGAGGTTATGGACACTGTGGCCGATCAATCAGCTTGGAGGGCGTGGTCTAAGGGTACTTCCGCCTTCCCACACTAGGTGCGCTGGTTGGTTGTGCAAGGCTGCTCTTCTTGTCATGATCATGGCTGCCGTAGTGAGGAACCCTTTCCTTCCACGGGCTGCTGCCCAAATAAGAGACCGGGCGGCTTCCTTCTCTCCCGTATCCGCACTATGATGGACGCGGGGTGCTGATTGCGGATGGACACCGGGGTGGACCGGGCGCCGGGATGCAGGTACACGACGACGCATGCTGCTGCTACACCTCCTATAGTATCCCTCCGCTGGTATGCCCTGTGTGTAGTGCTGGGGTGTTATCGCTGCCTCTCCTCATCTGATGCCCCCTACTGATGAGTTCACTGTCAATATACCCGGATTACTGGGGCTACCCACCTGTCAGTTACATCCCAGAGCTCTCTGACACTGTATCCTCTCTGTACATCTAGGAACCATTACAGCCCAGACACTGGTATTAGCACCGCTACTAAAATGATACATCTCCTTGGCCTCATGTGCCATTACACTCGGTTTGGCTATCCTCCATTAAATGGAATAGTTGGCATATGCAGTCTCCAAACTGCAACCACAATGGTTCATAACAACCACCATATGTAGCACTAGAGAACACATTAGGCTGTAAATGTGCTGTATTATAGATATCATATGATTATATATATATGATATATATATTTCATATCATATATAATATCATTAAAAGTCATTATATTCTAAATTTAATATTCCTGCCGAAAACATCAAAAATCTTTCTAAAACATGACTGGCACGTCTGACTATAAATACTGTAGGTGGCATATTAACTTATAACAAGTTGGAGGTCACATGGAGTCAAAGCCATTAGTGAATATTAAGCTGGGTTCACTATTTCGTATGTACCACTCAGAGTATATGTCAGGAAAGCTCTGAGCTTAAACATATAGCGGCATAGTTTTCGCCTCTGTCTGGCCACTATACGTCTATCCACTGATAAAGTAGGATCCATATGCTGAGCGATATATGCGCTCAGTGTAGACAATGGAAGGCTGTGGGGAGCAGATGGTCCTGGCTCGCTGAGCGCATATGTACGTCTGCAGGATTGGGGACTGGGTGATCCTAATCTGGACAGGGACAACACTTTCTTCTGCAGATTTACACTCTCCACCCCATTCAGAGGAGAGGGGTCCGTGGGGGATGTATCCATGTACAAGCATACAGTGGGATTCATACAGAATCCCCCTGATGTGTCCTTAAACATATGGCAAAAAACATGATGGAAACCAGCCTTACCTTTACACTTTTCCTTTTTATATGCACTTTGGCTTTTGACTTCTAACTGGCTTCAACACTGAAACACTGTAACTTCCAACCTTAGACATGAGTGCCCAGTCACCGTGCTGATTGCTGTGCATTTTACTTCTCGGTGAAAAAGTGCAAGACATCTGGAATCCTAAATAACCATTAAGAAACAGTCACTTATTTAACAAAAAACAAACTAAAATGTGTTCTTCTTTAAACTGGACAGCCCTGGGATCACCTAAAAAAGAGACTTATAATTAGCAGGCCGTAGCGTGGGGACAAGATGGTCCAGTGCTACGGGCTGCTAATTATTCCATGCTGATGAGAGGGAGGTGGCAAGGGTGTGCATAATTAGCATCTTCTTGCACTCTGGATGCTAATTATAAGTCTTTTGTTGGTGAGCTCAGGTGTCAAGATAAAGGACACCACCGGGATTGGGATGTTAAAGAAACCTACCATGGTAATGGTAGGTAGTAGCTGTAAAACACCTGTCACCAGCTCAGGGTGAGCTGGAGCTTACTTTGCTAGTGTTTTAAAAATGCTATATCGCGGTTAAACACATTTCGATGAAACAGACCCGAACGCGTAGGTTTCGGCTTTGCGTCAGCGGCCGCCGGCTCTTCTATGGAGGCGCACGGGCCACGGCCGAAGCTGCTGTCGGGTCTGTTTCATCAAAATGTGTTTAAACCGCGATTTATAGCGCGTTTAAAACACTAACAAAGGTAAGCTCCGGCAACCCAGCTCGCCCTGAGTCTGGGCCCGATGTTTACAGCTATACCTACATTTACCAGTGTAGGTTTCCCTTAAGGATGCGCAGGTTGAATATGTTAGTGTTTTTTTATTAAACATAATTGGTTTTTACTCCTTAAGAAGTTAATAATTATTGTGTAAAGCCCAACCAGTACAAAGAATCTAGAGGCCAGGGGAAGTTGAGGGCTATAGTTGTGTGTATATAAAGGAACAGGGCTTTGAATGTAAGTATGTTTTATATTGTTTACTATCTATTTCTCAGCAAACATCCGATGGAAAGCCGAAAATAGTAGACATCAAGAGTACTACTGGCAGTGGAGTGTTAACAGCATACTGTAGTGAGAAGCAAAAGACGGGTAAACTGGGTCTGTTGGTAGAACTTTAAAGGTATTTATCTTTATAATTGTTTTGTGGTTTCATATTCATTGTGAGTTTTGTTATAAATAGCTACGTTATAAGTGAAAAGCTCTGTTGAGCAGGCCCTCCTGCCATGGATTATACTTGTACTATCTTGTTTTAGTTGATACATGTCCTCGATCGCAAGTGTGCTAGATTTGATGGTGCCTTTAATGTGCCACCTATAATAAAGGAGAAGCTCTAGAGCAGTCTTGTATATATTAGAGGGATCATGAAACAAGTCCTTCTAACTGCTACGCTTCTTCTAATGATTTTACCAGTCCCAGCTACAAATGTAGTCAGTGAGTTTGCTGCCAAAGATGCCGCTACATTCACAATCAATAAATTCTACAAAAGTGGTACCTGGGCCTAACCAAAGGTATTTTTTATCATCCTATACATTTAGACATTCCATAATGTTCCCACAGATCGGTTGGGCTGCAGATTTGGTTGGGGATGAATGGTCGAACCTTTGTCTAACAACAAACATAAGTGAACTGTTATTTACCGGTCTGTTATGGTCATTTCAGTACTGAGTCGTTGGCCAGGTTTTACAGTTATTCCTCACACACTGTTAAAAGAGAGAACCTATGAAATCGTTAGTGATGTGGACTGAGATCCCCGCTGATGATGAAATCGGAACGAGGGAAATCTTGAAATGTGGGGCCAAACCCCTTCAGTTATTTAATATTGTAAAGGCCTTTCTTACAAAATAATATCAATCAAGTTAGGACTGTGCACAAATATATATTCCCTTTTCATTGCCTAAAAAGATTTTGGCAGGACAACCCCCAAGCAAACTTCCTATGTATGGCATAATAAGAGCAATCATGGGTTTTCCAACCCTAATGGTGAGCACATGAATAATGCTGTATGTACTACTAGCCCTGTTATTCATTGCTTCACGATGAAAAGGATTATTCAAATTTTGCTAAAGACATTTCCTGTAGGGGTTCAATTTTTAAACCATTCTCATTGCACATAGGCATTAGTATTTAATACATTGGTCTTATCTGCTCCTGGAGCATTCCTTATGATGTCAGTTGCTGCATGTACAAAGCATAGACTGCATATGATGCAAGCTGCAGTGATAGTCCTGAGCTTGTTGTATACAGGTAAGATTATACCTACATAGTATTTAATAATGTTCACCATCTGTGGTGGAGGAATCCATCTGTATTATCCACATGCTCAGTGACATAGACTCAATGAATCCCGGCTTAAAACAAACCCATTATTACACATAAACCTACCCAAGAGTGTGGAAATACTAACCCCGTCCAGCCATTACAGAGAGGTTTCCTGAACCAGGCTGCCCTATTTGTTGTCCAACAAAATTCTGAGAGAAAAGAAGGCACATAATAACTATTCAAGTACAAGGTAACTAGCATCTGGTTACACATATAACGTCCGTTTATATGTTTAAGTCTTTGTTGAGGTCCAATTCCACTAGACTTTTTATCCCCGATAATGAAAATGCAGGAAAGCGCCCTTATATAGCGTCCAATTCTATTAAGTAGACTTCCATATTCTAGTCTGTTGATTGTTAAATACATACTCTATTCTTCATACTTTTATATAAAGCTCATTTAATACTAGCCGGCTGCGGTTACCCCAATTCAGCAATGTTACCTGGTATCGGGAGGTCATGAATGATGACAGGTTATCAATAGCCGTTAGCATGTGTGACTTAAAAAAGTTATATGTTTTGGTTGATACTTACAGTATTCCACGATTTTATTTCTTTTAATGGTTAACATGTTTGGCGTCGAAAAGGGTGTTTGGAAAGTCCCGGGGTTTCGGTCATAGACAACAATTTTCCCCCTCACTTCCTCACTTGCGTCAGCCCTGCCTAAGAAGTCTCATTTGAACTCCCTCCTGGGGCTCAACACCTATGCTGGCAGGGGACAGGTCTGTTAAAGAAAACATTAAAAATCAGTGACATTATCTAATGCACGACAAAGGCATTTTTTAAATCAACCACGTCACAAGATATGAAACCTGTCATATATAAATTACTCTCCTATGATGGGTTCCCTTTAAGGGAGAACAATTTCAAACATCAACAGAAAACTTTACCGTTTTGCCCCCAAATTGAAATCAGTAGCGGACATGTTACATGCTTTTATTTGTGTTCTCCTTTGTGAATGTGACTTTTCAAATCTATATTCTTGTATGGTTTTCAATGTTCGAAAAAATCCTTAACTAAGCTTTCGTGTTTTTGAATTGCATAAATGGAAAGTGATAATTTTTTTTCATCACCATAGATTTCCACAAACTGGCCAAAATCCATCTGGCAGCTCTCCACATAGGTAGTAAGAAGTGGTTCGATTTGTTATCCAAGGCGCTTAAAGATCGGCTACAGGTAATCTCACTTGGGACAGTGGGGAAATATTTTCATACAAGCATGTTTGGGCGTCTGTGCATGAGATGTACTTAATCTGGGTTTAATTATAAGCAGTGGATGACCACCAGATTAAACATGTTCTCTTTGGTGTAATCACATATTCTGAAATGTGTGGGAAAAAAATGAGGCAAATCTTTGGTGGGCTGTTAATAAGTCTATAGAAGTTCTACAACCACATACAAGTAGCCCCCTTTTCACATCTCTATAGTGTCGCTGAGATTGGCCAGAGCCATACTTGGCAGACCTCCGTCAGCACATACGCTGAATTGAGTCATCCGTGCATGTGCGACGGCGGCTGTTCTCACTCTTGAGTATGTGAAGGGCTACAATGGATCCACTGTTCTCAGGAATCTGTGGCGTGGTCCCATCAACAATCCCCCCAAGCAGGTCAAGTTTAGTCTCCTTAGATGTGAAAAGGGAACTAAGTGGTATTAGGGCAGGACCCCCTTTTCACCTGAACCGTGTCCAGAAAATTTTCTGCGGCACCTGCCCAAGTCCAAATCATTTTTCGCGATCTATATTAACTGAACTACTTTACACAGGGAAACCAGTTATTATAAGTGAGAGCATGAATATCCAGAAATAATCTCTGTTTAACGCCTTTATATAAATTATTTGTCTGCAAATCTAAAAGAGCGGAAGGAGAAGTAGGATGGATCCCACCCACGAGCTGGTCTGGAGAAGCTTGCAGGAAGCAGATGAGAACGCGACACAATTCTAAATCAGTCATTGGTAGTTGGTTTTAATTTCGACGCTTTTATTACTTACCATATACCGTCATTGTATCTTAATGTTTTTGTTTTTCCTCTTTTTTCTCGGGCTAGATGGCAATTGATTAAAGAAGACTATTCAAATCAGTAGAAATACTGATAATTTTGAAACAAGTACAGGTGATCCGGGCCAGTATATGATGCCTGGTGTGTGGCATGCATGGGGAGCAATGGGGTAGTTGTTTTACTCTCCTTTCTCACCGTTCAAAAATTGGGTGATATGTTGACGTAAATGTTTACATGTTTTAAACAAAATATCTTGACAAACAAGGTACACATGTCGGAGTCATTTAGCATGTTTGTCACCTAAGAAACACTCATTACATTGGGTTTTCAGGACAAAAAATGAGGAAAATGGGCAAAGTGACACGAGTTCTCTCAGAGGGCCTCTTTTTTCTCAGACTGGTTTCTTGAACATGACAATGAGTTCACTGTACTCAAATGGCCTCCACAGTCACCAGATCTCAATCCAATAGAGCATCTTTGGGATGTGGTGGAACGGGAGATTCGCATCATGGATGTGCAGCCGACAAATCTGCGGCAACTGTGTGATGCCATCATGTCAATATGGACCAAAATCTCTGAGGAATGCTTCCAGCACCTTGTTGAATCTATGCCACGAAGAATTGAGGCAGTTCTGAAGGCAAAAGGGGGTCCAACCCGTTACTAGCATGGTGTACGCAATAAAGTGGCCGGTGAGTGTATATATATATATAGATATAACACAGGTAATGGAGTATGGAGAGGAGCCATCAAGGCAGTAACCCTGCAACATCTAAACCCTGGATCCAGTCCAGTTAAAAAATCACGGCCCCTAAAACATTTAGACCAGGAACCTTAAAGGGACATACTGCCCATCTATCACTCTACCAATGGTGATGGTTTACACCTGTGGACAGGGCCTAACTTCTTTGGTTGGGAAAAAACCCTTAAAAATTATACCAAAAGGTGATTCTAGCTACTATATAGCCCAAGATCTAGTGGTGTAAATAATTTTGACAGGTTCCCTTGACAGATATTTTGGTTAGTTTTCCTTGTATTCTAAATGTTGGTTATTGCAATACAGTGATCATAAATTAGAAGCCTGATAAGTAGTTGAATATAACAGTCATTGGGGCACATTTACTAAGGGTCCACGGACCGCGATTCCGTCGGGTTTTCACAAATATTTCTGGTTTGCGCCGAATTGCCCTGGGTTTTTAGCGCACGCAATTGGATTGTGGGGCATTGGCGCCGGCTGGCATGCACCAGAAATTGGGGGGCATGGCCGTCGGACAACCCGACGGATTCGGACAAACCGTGGAATGATTTATTTTAAATAATTATTTTCTTTATAATAAAATTAGCTTTTTTCCAATAAAAAGAAAAGTTAGATGAAATGTTTCCTTTGTCCTGTGTCCCATGGGAGTGGCCAGTGAAATAAATGGCCCATATCCCTTCTATTTGAAATAGATGCATGACAGAGCTATTTCCAGAGAGTTGTGGTGGTGGTGGGGGAACCACTCCTTACTGACCACTCCCTTGGGTCATTGTTCTACAGAGAGAAAGGAAAACTGTGATCTAACTTTTTCTTTTTATTGGGAAAAGCCTGTTTTATTATAACACTTTGGCACACTATTCTCTACAGGGACATGGCAGAAAAAGAAAAAGTGCTCCTGATGACAGGTTCCCTTTAAAAAGCATAATGTTAATACATTAATATATTGTGTACATGTGAATAGATTGCAAAAAAAATAAATAAATAAGTGAACTCATTGCAGTACCTCAAGTCATTAGGTAGGTAAGTAAATGGTTTTCTTCTGTCAGTAATTCATTACTTGACGTTCGCAGGTAAGTTGGCAGGTAACATTCTTTCCTTTATTTTCATAAAACTTGGCTTAGGTTGCACAACCCCAGTACAGGAAATCATCTATAAACAGAAAGCACCTGCACAAACACAAATGAGCCACGTCATGTAACCTGACTAGTAGTGAAGTCAGTTACTCACCATATATTCCACTACTAAGTTCTGTTTCACATCATGGACTTTCAGACCAATGCTTGACATGAGCAGCTGAATGTATTCATTCAGCCCTTTCTTTTTACACACATAAAATAGAATATAATTACCAGACTATAATGTCATCAGTCAGGGATGTAACTTTTAAAGGCTGAGCCCCATAATAAAACTGTGGGTGGGCCCCCCTCCACATAAGCATAACCATCACAGACTAAAATTTAACATTTTAAAGGGTGAAAAATTGTCTTCTTGAATACCCTACCAAATGCATACCATAATTATAGTTTACTGAACACAATTAGGGTGTGGTCACACCTAACACTTTGATTCGGTTTAGAAGCACAATGAAGTGGTGTGGAAGAATAGCATGGAGGCATGCCACGGCCCGATCACATATGTGTTACTATGCAAACACATGTGATCTGTACCCAACACCCGGTGTCCTACATTTAAATAATAAAAGACACCGGGCGCTGGTTACCAATTGCATGTGTTTCCATAGAAACACATGTGATTGGGACATGGAACACCAGCACCCGATTGTGCACCCGATATCCTGCATGTGTCGCTTCCTCGCTCAGGTCTGACGGAGTTCACCTTCCTCTTCCTGGTGCATGTAAGTGCATTGTCTTGCAACACAATTTAAAAGTTAAATCCCATGTTCAGTCCGAATCTGTCGGATCGTCAGACGGCACGCCCCCGATTTCTTTCACATGCAAGCCAGCACAGCCACGCCAAAAAACGATCGCGTGCGACACAATCCCACAATCCTAAATACAGTGCAAAGTCTGACGAATGTAAGATAAGCAACCCTTAGTAAATAAGCCCCAATATCTGTACATTAGATTGGGGCACATTTACTAAGGGTCCGAATGCCGCATTTTCGTCGGGTTTCCGTTTTTTTTTCAGATTTGTCCTGAATTGACCCGGGTTTTTGGGCCACGCAATCGGCTTGCATGCAACACAAATTGGGGGCGTGGACGTCGGACAACCCAACTGATTCAGACAAACCGCGGAATTTAAAAATGAAATTGTGTCCCAAGATCAGCACTCACATGCACCGGGAAGAAGAAGGTGAACTCCGGAGGACCCCAGTGGGGTAAGCGACACATGCAGGAAATTGGACGGACGATCTTAGTGAATCGGGGCAGACCAGAATCCTCGTCGGACAATGCACAGCGGGGATTGTGACGGGACGGGTAAGTAAGTGTGCCCCACTGTGTGGTTTTCTTGTAGGCATGCCGCCAGGGTATGTCATTGGGGTCACAAGTTAAACAAAAGTTTAAACAATAATGGCTTGTTTTCTAGTGAAACATTGGGGCACATTTACTTACCAGTCCCGTTGACGCCGCTGTTCCCAATCTCTGACGAGGATTCAGAGCTGCTGCGATTCACAAAGATCGTGCGTCCAATTTTCTGCATGTGTCACTTCCCCGCTCAGGTCTGCCGGAGTTCACCATCTTCTTCCCTGATCATGTGAGTGCCGATCTTGCGACACAATTTCGTCAAATTCTGCGGTTTGTCCGAATCAGTCCGATTGTCCAACGGCCACGCCACTGATTTGTGTTGCATGAAGGCCGTCGCTGAGGCACCACAATCCGATCGTGTGCGCCAAAAACCCGGGGCAATTCAGCGCAAATCAGAAATAGTCAGGAAACCCAACGAAAAGCGTCCAACGGACCTGTGGATGGAACAAAGTTATAAGGGGCAAGGTATAATTGCATTAATGTCAGTTTATTGTCTTTAAAATGTACTTAAAGGGGTTGTCTGAGTTTTGAAAAAAAAACTATAGGTGGCCGGGAGCGGGCTGCTTAAAACAATAAAGATGTACTTACCTTCCGGTGCCCTCCGGTATCCAGCACTGCTGTCACTCTGGTCCGGGCGCCATGTAAACAAACATGGCCGCCGGAGTAGCACTGCATTCAGCTTCCGGCCAGACCTGACAACCTTCCGGCCCCCATACACAATGCTGTGTATAGGGACGGATATGTACCTCCTGCGAAAATACTACATATATACAGATATACACCTGCAATCTATATACCACAAATGGTAATATATTCCAGCAATCAATATATCAAGCATATAGATACCAATGACTATGCCACACGTATAAATATTTACCAGAAATGAATAAACAGCACATAATAATATCCAGCACATATAAATATAAACCAATAATGAATATACTGCAGCATAAACATATATCAGCAGTGAATAACCACCTAAATATATACCAGCAGTAAATGTACTGCACATCTGGGCTGCACTCGGGCACAGAGATCACTTATTGTTAGGCTACAGCTGTTTTCTTCTATGCCTGCGTTGGCCTGGTCCAGGGGCGGATTAAGGTTGTTGGGGCTCCTGGGCGCAAAATCTGGTGGAGGCCCTGTATTGCCTGTCAAAAATAAGGTGGACCTAGCGTCCTACTTACTGCGCTCACTAATATACTAATTAGGAAGGAACTACGGTCAATACAAATTTAATCTTAAACAGTAATATTTTTATTTGCTGAATAACAGATTAACAATTATTGCTTATATACTGAGTACATATTAATTAGAAAGTAAGCATCAATACATTACCGGATATTGTAGCATCACTTATCCTGACGGGGGACCTCGACAGGGCAAGGAAAATTCCGGATCAACATCACAGACCGAAGTGCGTCCACTCAAGAGTCTGGAAAAGTCCCTGCCCCCTGTCAGGATCCCCTTGCTTTTATATCATTTCATAAACAAAGGCACTATCTATTTCAGATACTGCCGCATCATCATTTTGTAACATGAAATGAACAAAGGTATTATTCCGTACTAGATACTGTCACATCATCATTTTGTAACATATGTATCAATGATCACGCGCTGGTATGTGCAGCGCGTGATTCTCGCTTTTAAAACTGCGTGATCACATCATGGATGAGACAAAGAACAAGGTTTTACTCCATTTTGTAAAGTCTTTATTAGAAACTTAATAGGCCACATTGTCACATTCTAATTGATGTAATTATCATTCACACTCCAAATGCTTCACATTTGTATCACAGGCCCCCACTAAGTGTAGCCTACATACATGTCCTCTTGCTCACTATCCGTTATCCCCATGTAATTTATCTATATACAGACGCCAACCCCCGAGTAATAAATCTACATACAGCCACCAAACCCCCCAGTAATAAATCTACATACAGCCACCAACCCCCCCAGTAATACATCTACATACAGCCACCAACCCCCCCAGTAATACATCTACATACAGCCACTATAATAATAAACAGCACATAATAATATCCTGCACTTATAAAAAAATGTTTATTTACTACACACATCAACTCGGGCACAGAAATTACTTACTGTCAGGTTGCCATCCCGCTCTTATTCCTGTAGTCTCCTCATCGTTGCCAATCCTTCTCCCTCACTTAGAGAACGTCATGGAAACTTCTCCCTGTCATGTCTCATCTCTGCAGTCTGCCTGGCACTTCAGGGACTGGGAAGCAGTGCGTGGGGGCAGGGCTGCGCAGCTAGCTGTCACTGCAAGCTGACTGTCCCCTCCTGGCTGGGAGCAACATGTTGCAGCAGCGCTTCTGCGCATCACTTCCAGTTCCAGAGAGTGACAGTCAGCTTGCAGTCTGGTAATTCAAGCGGCACACAAGTGAAACTTAGAAATGTCTGACTGAGCGTGTCAGACATGGCCATCTGGTGGGGGAAAGATGGTGGAGGCTCCAGTCCTGGGAGACTCGCCGATAATCCGGCTCTTGCCTGGTCCATCCGGCTCTTCTACCTTGTAGTCTCCTCATAGTTGCTAATCCTTCTCCATCAAGTAGAGAACGTCATGGAAACTTCTCCCAGTTGTGACTTATCGCTGCAGAATTTGCCACCCCAGTGACTGTGACCTCTGGGGAATATCTCCATACCTCCATACTTTCTCCCTAAATAAATCACAGTCAATATAATGTCCCCTTGGTAACAGCTAAGTGCTCCACAATGTGCCCTCTGCGTATACAGATAATACACTGTGACCTCTCAATATATTATGATATATACTACCGTATACTTCCCCCTCATGAATTCATATTTAACACCAGCAAATCCTACATTTAGATAATTTAGATAGTAGAGCACCCCCAGTATGTATGTAGCCCCAGGCTCTCAGCACATGCCCATCAGTATATAGGTAGCCCCACATGTGCCCCATCAGTTTACAGGTAGCCCCCACAAGTACCCCATAAGTATATAGGTAGCCCCCACATGTGCTCCATCAGTTTACAGGTAGCCCCCACTAGTGCCCTGTAAGTATTCAGGTAGCCCCCACTAGCGCCCTGTAAGTATTCAGGTAGCCCCCACTAGCGCCCTGTGAGTATACAGGTAGCCCCCACTAGCGCCCTGTAAGTATACAGGTAGCCCCCACTAGCGCCCTGTAAGTATACAGGTAGCCCCCACAAGTGCCCTGTAAGTATACAGGTAGCCCCACAGGTGCCGAACAGTACACATGTAGCCCCCTCACGTACCCAGCAGAATAGAGGTAGCCCCCACACCTGCCCTGCAGTATATAGTAGCCCCAACACATATGCACAGCAGTATACAGTGGACCTCCACACATGCCCAGCAGTATATATTAGCCCCTACACACATGCCCAGCAGTATATAGTGGCCCCCACACATATGCGCAGCCGTATGCAGTGGACCCCCACACATAACCAGCAGTATATATTAGCCCCTACAGATGTCCCAGCAGTATATAGTGCCCCCCACACATATGCACAGCAGTATACAGCGGCCCCCACACATGCCCTGCAGTATACAGCGGCCCCCCACACATGCCCAGCAGTATATATTAGCCCCCACACATGGAGAAGTACAGTTGAAAAAATGAAAATAAATAATCTACCTGCCATTTCTTAGGCGATGGTCTAAGGATGAACACACTGCTGATCACTATGTAGGACCGCGACGGATATTCCGTAAATATATATTTGGGCACTGTACCATCATGGAAACTTCTCCCAGTTGTGACTATACCTGTGTAGTAAGCTAGATCCTGATAGTGTACACTGGTACTGTATCTAGGTAGTTAGCTTAGTTCTAGCACTTTATCTATGTAGTAAATTTGGTTCTTGTACTCCAATATTATGTTCCTGGCCTGGAAACCCCCATATAAGGCAATTGCCATGTATTATGTAGGCTTCTCCTACATTGCTAGAGCAGATAACAGAAACTTAGATGCAAATCCCTAATGTGAGTAAGAGAAGCATCAGTCAGAAACATCCATAGCCGCCTATTTTTGAGGAGTTTTATGTGACGCCGAGATCTCAGCGGCAGGTGTCTGCCGATAACACAACAGATGTCCTGCACTGGTAGCCGTACTACCACGTGAGAACCTCCAGAGGGCGCTCCTGATATCCCGGAGGTTATGGACACTGTGGCCGACCAATCAGCTTGGAGAGGCGTGGTGTAAGGGCACTTCCGCCTTCCCCCACTAGGTGCGCTGGTTGGTGTGTGCCAGGCTGCTCTTCCTTGTCATGATCATGGCTGCCGGTAGTGAGGAACCCTTTCCCTTCCACGGGCTGCTGCCCAAGAAAGAGACCGGGGCGGCTTCCTTCCTCTCCCGGTATCCGCACTATGATGGACGCGGGGTGCTGATTGCAGTGCTGGACACCGGGGTGGACCCGGGCGCCCCCGGGATGCAGGTACACGACCGCAGCCATGTCTGCTACACCTCCTATATGTATCCCTCCGCTGGTATGCCCTGTGTGTAGTGCTGGGGTGTGATCGCTGCCCTCTCCTCATCTGATGCCCCTTACTGATGAGTCACTGTCATATACCCGGATTACTGGAGCTACCCACCTGTCAGTTACATCCCAGAGCTCTCTGACACTGTATCCTCTCTGTACATCTAGGTAACCATTACAGCCAGACACTGGTATTAGCACCGCTACTAAAATTATACATCCTTGGCCTCATGTGCCATACATCCACCCGGTTTGGCTATCCTCCATTACAATGGAATAGTTGGCATATGCAGTCTCCAAACTGCAACCACAATGGTTCATAACAACCTATCATATGTAGGCACTTAGAGAACACATTAGGCTGTAAATGTGCTGTATTATATATATCATTATGATAGAGAACTTTTCGTTTTAAAGTCATTATATTCTAAATTTAATATTCCTGCTGAAAACATCAAAATATCTTTCTAAAACATGACTGCCACAGTATGACTATAAATACTGTAGGTGGCATATTAAAACTTCATACAAGTTGGAGGTCACATGGAGTCACAGCCAGTTTGTTGTGTGGTTTTTACAGTCAAAGCCATTAGTGAATATATAAAGCTGCGAAGAAGCTTGAGTCTTAGGCTGGATTCACATCATTTTCTATGTACACACTCAGAGTATATGTCAGGAAAGCTCCTGAGCTTAAACATATAGCGGCATAGTTTTAGCCTCTGTCTGGCCACTATACGTCTGATCCACTGATAAAAGTAGGATCCATCCTGCTGAGCGATATATGCGCTCAGTGTAGACAATGGAAGGCTGTGGGGAGCAGATGGTCCTGGCTCGCTGAGCGCATATGTACGTCTGCAGGATTGGGGGACTCTGGTGATCCTAATCTGGACAGGGACAACACTTTCTTCTGCAGATTTACACTTCTCCACCCCAATTCAGAGGAGAGAGGGTCAGTGGGGGATGTATCCCACTGTATAAGCATACAGTGGGATTCATCAGAATCCCCCTGATGTGTCCTTACAACATATGGCAAAAAACATGATGTGAAACCAGCCTTACCTTTACACTTTTCCTTTTTATATGCACTTTGGCTTTGACTTCTAAACTGGCTTCAAACACTGAAACACTGTAACTCCAACCTTAGACATGAGTGCCCAGTCACCGTGCTGATTGCTGTGCATTTTTACTTCTCGGTGAAAAAGTGCAAGACATCTGGAATCCTAAAATAACCATTAAGGAAAACAGTCACTTAGTTTAACAAAAAACAAACTAAAAATGTGTTCTTCTTTAAACTGGACACCCTGGGATCACCTAGAAAAGAGACTTATAATTAGCAGGCCGTAGCGTGGGGACAAGATGTCCAGTGCTACGGGCTGCTAATTATTCCATGCTGAGAGAGGGAGGGGGCAAGGGTGTGCATAATTAGCATCTTCTTGCACTCCTGGATGCTAATTATAAGTCTCTTTTGTTGGTGAGCTCAGGGTGTCAAGATTAAAGAACACCACCGGGATTGGGATGTTAAAGGAAACCTACCACTGGTAATGGTAGGTAGTAGCTGTAAAATCCAGGGTGAAGTGGGCTGGAGCTTACCTTTGCTAGTGTTTTAAAAACTGCTATATCGCGTTTAACACATTTTGATGAACAGACCGAGGTAGCTTCCGGCCGGCGTGGCGCGGCGCCTCCGGCTCTTCTATGGAGGCGCACGGGCACGGCCGAAGCTGCTTGGGTCTGTTCATCAAAATGTGTTTAAACCGCGATAAGCGGTTTAAAACACTACAAAGGTAAGCTCCGGCACCAGCTCCCCTGGCTGGTGCCCGTGTTTACAGCTAATACCTACCATTACCAGTGGTAGGTTTCCTTTAAGGAGCGCAGGTGAATATTTTTAGTTTGTTTTTTATTAAACAAATTGTTGTTTTACTCTTAAGAAGTTAATAATTATTGTGTTAAGCCCAACCAGACAAAGAATTCTAGAGGCCAGGGGAAGTTGAAGGGCTATTATTTGTGTATATAAAGGAACAGGGCTTTTTAATGTAAGTATGTTTTATATTGTTTACTATCTATTTCTCAGCAAACATCCGATGGAAAGCCGAAAATAGTAGACATCATAGATACTACTGGCAGTGGAGATGTTAACACCAGTACTGTAGTGGAAGCAAAAGAAGGTGTAATACTGGGTCTGTCTGGTAGAACTTTAAAGGTATTTATCTTTATAATTGTTTTGTGGCATAAATATCTATTGTGATGTTTTGTTTAAAATAGCTACTTATAGAGTGAAAGCTCTTGTGAGCAGGGCCCTCCTGCCATGTTATTACTCTGTAGTATCTTGTTTTAGTTGATACATGTCCTACATGATCTGCAAAGTGCTGCTGAATTTGATGGTGCCTTAATGTGCACCTATAATAAAGGAGAATGCCTCTAGAGCAGTCTTGTATATTAGAGGGATCATGAAACAAATCCTTTTACTGCTCCTTCTAATTGATTTTACCAGTCCCAGCTACAAATGTAGTCCAGTGAGTTGGCTCCACTCTCGTGGTCCAAAGCTGCCGCTACATAGTCACAATCAATAATTCTACAAAAAGTGTATCCCTGGGCTAAAGGTATTTTTCTCATCCTATACATTTAGACATGCCATATGTGTCCCACCAGATCGGTGGCTGCAGATTTGTTGGGGATGAATGGTCGCACCTTTGTCTAACACAAACATAAGTGAACTGTTACCGGTCTGTTATGGTCATTTCACGTTAATGGTGTTGGCCAAGGTTTTACAGTTATTCCTCACACACTGTTATAAAGAGAGAACCTGATGAATCATAGTGATTGGATGACTGAGATCCCCGCTGATGATGAAATCGGAACAGGGAATATCTTTGAAATGTGGGCCAACCCCTTCAGTTATGGTTAATATTGTAAATGGCCTTTCTTACAAAATAATATCCAATCATATTAGGACTGTGCAAAATATATATTCACCTTTCATTGCCTAAAGAAGATTTTGGCAGGACAACCCCTCAGAGCAAACTTCCTGGATGTCTGGCATAACGAAGAGCACTCATTGGTTTTCCAAACCCATTAATGTGAGCTACATGGAATAAGTGCTGTATTTTACTACTAGCCCTGTTATGTCATTGTCACATGAAAAGGAATATTCAAAATTTTGCTAAAGAGACATTTCCTGAGGGGTTCAATTTAAACCATTCTCATTGCACACTAGGCATTATGTATTATTCATTGAGTCTTATCTGCTCCTTGGAAGCATTTCCTTATGATGTCAGTCTGCTGCTGTACAAAGCAATAGCTTGATATGTATGTAAGCTGCAGTGATAGTCCTGGAGCTGTATATACAGGTAGATTTATACCTACATAGTACTTAATAATGTTCACCATCTGTGTGGAGGAATCCATCTGTATTATCACATGCTCAGTAGACACAGACTGCAATGAATCCCGGCATTAAACAAAACCCATTACTTACAATAAACCTACCCAGATGTAGCTGTGAAATATAACCCCGTCCCGCCATTACAGGAGGGCTTTCCTGAACCAGGCTGCCCTATTTGGTGTCCACAACATATTCTTAAGAGAAAAGAAGGCACAATAATAACTATCTCTGCATATTGTTAGTACAAGGTTAACTAGCCATCTGGTTACACATATGACAGTCCTGTTATATGTTTAAGTCTTGAGTCCAATTCCAGCTAGCTATTTTTATCCCGATTAATGAAAATGCAAGGAAAGAGCCTTATATAGCGTCCAATTTCTTATTAAGTAGACTCCATATTCTAGTCTGTTGATTTTATACATACAATCCTTCTATTCTTCATACTTTTTATATAAAGCTCATTTAATACTCGGGCTGTCAGGTTACCCCAATTCAGCAATGTTAACCTGGTATCGGGAAGGTCATGAATGATGACAGGTTCCAATAGCCTTTAGCATGTTGACTTAAAAAAAGTATATTTTTGTGAATCTAAATATTTCCACTGATTTATTTTCTTTTTAATGGTTTAACATTATTTGGATCGCTGAAAGTGTTTGGAAAGTCCCTGGGGTTTCGGTTCATATGACACAATTTCTCCTCCCCTCCTCCTCACTTGCGTCAACTCGCTGCCATAAGCAATTCTCATTTGAACTCCCTCCTGGGGCTTAACACCTATTGCTGGCAGGGAGCCAGGTAATGTTAAAGAAACTATTAAAAAGCAGTGACATTATTCAGATGCACGACAAAGGCATTTTTTTAAATCAACACATCACAAGCTATTGAAACCTGTCATATATAATTACCTCCTGATGATGGGTTCCCTTTAAGGGCAGAACAATTTCAAAGCATCAGACCAGAAACTTTCCCGTTTGCCCCACAAATTGAAATGCAGGAGCTGACATGTTACATGCTTTTATTTGTGTTTCTCATTTGTGAATGTGGACTTTTCAAATCTATATTCTTGTATGGTTTCAATGTTTCTAAAAAATCCTGAATCCTAAGTTCTGTGTTATGTTTGATAAATTGCCAAATGTGAAATAATTTTTTTTCCATCACCATAGATTCCCACAAACTGGCAAAATCCATCTGGCAGATATCACATAGGTATTAAGAATGGGTTCGATTTTTATCCAAAGGCGCTTAAAGAGCGGCTACAGGTAATCACTTGGGACAGTGGGAAATATTTTCATACAAGTCATGTTTGGGCTCTGTGCATGGAGATTTAACTTATCTGGGTTTAATTATAAGCATTGAATGACCACTCAGATTATAACATGGTTCTCTTTGGTTTAATCACATGTCTGAAATGTGTGAGGAAAAAAATGAGCAAATCTTTGGTGGGCTGTTAATAAGTCTATTAAAGAGGTTCTCCAACCACATACAAGTTAGCCCCTTTTCATCTCTATAGTGCTGACTGAGATTGGCCAGCGCCATACTTGGCAAGCTCCGTTAGCACCATAGAGCTGAATTGAGCATCCGGTGCATGTGCGACCGTCTGCTCTCAATCTTGAGTTGTGAAGGGGCTACAATGGATCCCTGTTCTCGTGATCTGTGGTGGTCCCATCAACAAGATCCCCGCCAAGCAGCAAGTTAGCTCCTTAGCTGTGAAAAGGGACTAGCTTGTATGTAGCTGCAGGACCCCTTTTCATCCTGAACCTGCCAGAAAATTTTCTGCTGCCCTGCACCAAGTCCAAATATTTTCCTCTATCATCAACTCCTCTTACACAGGGAAACCAGTTCATTATAAGTAGAGCATGAAATATACAGTAACATAATCTCTGTTTAACGTTTTATATTTTTTTCTGCAAATCTAGAAAGAGCGAAAGGAGAAGTTATGGGATCCCACCCACAGAGCTGTACTGGCAGAAGCTTGCAGGAAGCAAGATGAGACCGACACAAGTTCTAATACTCAGTCATTGGTATTGGATATTTTCTACGCTTTTTTCTTTACAATATACCGTCATCTGTATTCTTAATGTTTTTTTTTTTGTTTTTCTCGGCTAGATGGCAAAATTGATTAAAGAAGATATTCAAAATCAAGTAGAAATACTGAATATATTTGAAAAAAAGTACAGTGATCCTGGGCCAGTATATGACTGCCTGGTGTGGCATGATGGGGAGGCATGGAGGTAGTTTGTTTTACCTCTCCTTTCACTGTTTCAAAAATTGGTGATACGTTGACTGTATGTTTACATGTTTTAAACAAATATCGGTGACAAAACCAAGGTACACATGTCGGGTACATTTAGGCATGTTTTCACCTAAGAAACTTCATTACATGGGTTTTCAGACAAAAAAAATGAGGAAAATGGGGCAAAAGACGACACCATTCTCCTCAGAGGGCCTGCTTTTTTTCTAGAGGTGGGTCACATGAACGGAAAAGGATTTTGTTATGTACATGCTGGCATGTGGTTACTAAGACGCTTCCTAGCCTCCATGGTTATATGGCGTGTTATTTATTTTGATTTGTACACTGAGGCCTGGGATGAGCTCAGCCTCCTTCTGCACTGTGGATATGATCGCCCATTGTTCAATAACATTGATGGGCAACTAAAAAGGCCCTCCATTGATTGTGTCCTTTTAAATTTCCTTGATAAACGCAGAAAACTGTACTAGGATTGAAATCGGGTGGCCATCACTAACACCTGCGATTAGGCTTAACTCTTTCGCTGGTGGCATTTAACAGACGGTGGTGTTTGAGCCGCCTCCGTGATGTCATCAGGGAACGGCTATTTGTTTCCATGACAGCCTTGTGTTTTTGTAAGACCTGGGGCTGTGTTGTTTTAACGGATCTATTTACAATGTGCAATTTGCACATTGTAATAGTTGATGTGGAAAAATATAGTAGGAGCAATCAGACAACCTAGGGTTTAATTACCCTAGGGCAGTGGTGGCGAACCTATGGCACGGATGCCAGAGGTGGCACTCTGAGCCCTCTCAGTGGGAACTCAGGCTGATGTATTAGGAAACACAGAAAGGTTTATTCTTATTTCATGTCAGATAGTGGTAAAATATATTTATATAGTTTCTGTAGACTTCTTCTTTCAACTGTATATCCAGTTGATTTCCCAATCTTGTATGACAATATCTAATCGATTTTGACATTAAGATGGTGTACCCTGCCTGGTAGTGTATGACCTAGCATCCTGATGGTGTAGAAGTGCTGCTCATGTTTTGGACATAATGTTTATAATGTCTTAGAAATGGGCTTGTGGAATGATAATTGTATGTTACCAATGCTCAGAATGGTTTAATATTTAAGCTGCCCCTTGCTGTACTTAGATGTGTTTAGGTTTAGGATGTGCACTGACTTTGATGGAGCCCTACTTTAAATTAGGTCTTGTGATATTTTTTCTTTTTCAGAGCATGTATGGACATCAGTGAGTGTGGAGATCTTGACACTTGCACTGTGCTAGGAAATTACAGAGAAACCCAAGAATATGCCTCTTTTGGTACCACAGAAATGCTGAATTATTCAATCAACATTTATGATGATGGGAACCTGCTTTCAATTGTAACAAGTGGGGGTAAGAATTCCTGGTTGCCCTCTCTCCACAACTGCTGTTTCCTTTTCATATCTTTTATAAATTTCCCCCTTTTTTCTTCTCCTACCTTTCCCCTTCTCTATTTCTGGGGTGGGCCCATTCTGTTGCCCATAACCATTGCCAATTAGCAACCATAGTTCAGCTTTCCAAACCCTAAAGGAAATCTACCATCAAAATCAAGCGTGCATAAACCAGGGACACTTACTCCCGGCACCATGGCTGTGGTAATCTTCTTTTATTTATTATTTATGGCTGCCTACTTTTACAATTTTGCTTATGAGAAGGGCTCTGGGAGGCGTTACCAAAGCCCCTCCTTGATATAGTTTGTAATGTGGAGCCCTTCTCACTTTCACTGTGTGCTGAAACTTTCTCTACTGTAACAAGATTACTTTACAGATAGAGGGGTGAAGTGCAGGGGAGGATGAGACAGTGTAACAGCCTGTGAAGTTTCAGCACGGCGGGGCTCTGGTAACACCATCTTCCGTCTTAATATCATACTTTTAAAAGTGAATTTTTAGAAGGCAGGAGGCCATGTATAACCGATATAAGATAATTACCACAGTCATGGTGTCGGATCTATGAGTAAGTGTCCCTGGTTTATCCATGCTTGATTTTGATAGTAGATTTCCTTTATGGTTTGGAAAGCTGCACTTTGGTTGCTAATAAGCAGAGATAATAACTTTATGCCTCAATGGTAGATTTCCTTTCAATAAGGATTTTGAACCTGCTTATATAATGAGAAGATGTCAACAGTTGGGATATTTGTGATTTAGTCTTGTATAGTCTAATAATGTCTTTTATTGGATGTCTATGGTTCAGCAAGCTTGTGGGATAGTCAGCGTGATGATAAATGACTAATTCTCTATTGCAGGTGCTCATGGAACACACGTTGCCAGTATAGCTGCAGGATTCTTTCCTGATGAACCAGAAAGAAATGGTGTTGCTCCTGGAGCCCAAATTCTAGCAATAAAAATTGGTGACACAAGGCTGAGCACGATGGAGACTGGCACAGGGCTCATAAGAGCGGTATGAATTTACAATCCCACAAAACAAAGTAGTCCAATTAGCCTTGCAGAGTTAATTTGACTGATGCATGCACTTTACCTCAAATTTTCAGCTTGTGGCAGTGAACTTTTAGGCCCTGCTTGATTGCCATACCCCCACCCCTTTTTTTTTTTTTAAATGTTCAAAGTCTATGCCAAGAAAGGTACCCACCTTCATGCCTGGCAGACACAGTTCTAATGCTTCTTGCGCAAGTCTAATGCGATCTGTCATCACATTGAACTCGCACTAAACTATTACACAAAGCTGTTCAATGGATTTTTACACACATCCGTTTGCAATGGGTTAGAAGTAGAGCATGTCCAACTTTCATTCAAGTCAGAGGGGAAAAAAAACTGCCATTGAAGTCTATGGGTGCGTGAAAAAAAAACTGACAGCACTAGTATTATCATAGTGCAGGCAGTTTTTCCTATGCAAATTCTAAGGATGTATCTGAGAGCAGAGAGAATCTGACACACCGGAAAGATTATTTTGTCCTACAAAAAAATGCACTCATACTTCATTTCATAATGAATTAAGAAAAAAGAAACTCTGAAGATACTCCGACCAAACTCTGATCACATTTACGCGATTTTAGACACTGTTTGTGGGCAAGGGGCCTTATTTAGTTTGAGGAGGTGTATGGGCCTGCAATACTACCACTGAGCTGATACACTGCAGAAGGAGCTCTATATTTCCAGCTCTGTCCATAGGGTAGCACCATGGTGTTGTTGGTGTTGTATCCCTATTGATCAACTACTAATGACCTATCCTATAGTTTGGTCATGAGTAGTTAAATGGCCCAGAAGAACCTTTTATAGGGGTTTGCAATCATTTATTTCCTCAGGTAAATATAAAGCTCTAGAGTCCCATCTCTTATGAGTGATTGTTATAAAAAAAAATAGAAATCCAACTTGAACAGAGGCATAAAAACTGTCAAATCAGGTTTGTTATTCTGCCATTTGTATTTGGGGACAGGGCTTTGGTAAGTAGTAGATGCTGCTTTTAGCACCTGAATACACAATGAAGACTGCCAGTAATGATACCTAACCCTCTCTGTATCTGGCAAATGTAGTATGGTATTCCCCAACTTTCAGCAGTTTGGGGGGAAAACCAATCAACATGTATGTAATCTGCCCTGTAGCCCTGGGAATAATTTATTGGAGTGGTGCAACATATGTTGGTCTTACATTTCAATAGCATATGAACAGTTCTCCAAAACCTTTATTTTTATTTGTATAGTTCTGCCATCACTTCACATTTGTTTCACTAGAATTTTGAAATATTGAAAATGTATTTTTTTTTATTTTCCAGATGATTGAAGCAATAAAATATAAATGTGACCTTGTCAATTACAGCTACGGTGAAGCGACTCACTGGCCAAACTCTGGGTGCGTCTGAGAGTCTAATTTAGCAGCCTAAAATGGGAATGAGTAGAGTTTTAAAAGAATTAAAGTAATAAGCTTTTTATTTTTTAATTATTGCTTTATTAGGAGAATATGTGAAGCAATTAATGAAGCTGTTTGGAAAAACAACATAATATATGTCTCAAGTGCTGGCAATAATGGCCCATGTCTCTCAACTGTTGGCTGTCCAGGAGGGACTACCTCTAGTGTCATAGGTGAGGATGTGCGGAGTGTACACTGCTGGGTGTCTCTATTGTGATATAACTTTTTATTCTTCAATATGTGTGTCCAAAGAAGCTATAAATGTATAAACCTGTTGACTGACAAGGTGCAAGAGTTACAGTGATATAGAGACAAAATCACAACTTGTGCAAATGGTTATGGGATACCTGAATGCTTTTCATGGTCTTTGTGATCCAAATATTAAGCATGACAAAGAAGTGCTTTTTATGGAAGATAAAATATAAAATATACTTTTACAGCGTAACTCTAAAGTTACTGACAAAAGTAGTTTTGGCACAGCTGGAGAGAGCCTTTGATAACCATTCCAACATTATCTGTATCATGCTGCTGGCTTCTTCCTAGCCTGAGATATATCTGATAGATTTAACATTAGATTCAGATTCAGCTATACCTGATCTGGATGGGCACTTTCAGGTGGTGACATGAGCTCATCCCATTGAACTCAGAAGAGGACAGCTTGTTTGTAATTGGCGGGTCTGATGCATGTGTTGAGTCCCATGCTTGTGACATCACTGCAGGCCCTACAGCCGCTCTCAACAAGCCTCCAGTCATCTCTACCTGTACTAGTGATCGGAATTACGGCTCTTCTTAGTGAGCTGGCTCACTAGGGTCTGCTCACTAAGAAGAGCTGGCTCTTACGGCTCCCTATTAAATATATAATAGGGAGCTGCAGGCCAATCAATCACCCCACACCACTCTGCTTGTAACCGGATTGTATCGAGTTAGAGGAGGCGTGGTGAGCTGGTTAGGGGCGGAGTTAAGTGAGCCAGCTCACGTCATTTGCGAACAAGAGTCGGTTCTTAGAGCCGGCTCATATGTGAACGTCACAACGCTACCTGAACTATACGGCTTCCTATGGGATCCAGAAAGCATGGCAAATGGTGATAAGCCCTAGGGGCAAGGTATAATCTCTGCTAGCAGCTAAACAGCCGCAGATTCCATTCCATGTAGCTGCCATTTATAATTGTAAAGTTTTTATACTTTACAATTGTACTTCAATTAACCTTTCTAAACTTTTTTTATGAAAGTTATGTTTATACAAAACAGAAGTATTTTTGTACATTTCTGATTATGCACCCTTTTTTTTTTTTTTTGAATTTACAATTATTTTTTAAAATTACTTTTACATCACTATAATGCATTAAGAGTTCTTTAGCCTGCAATTTGCAATATGACCTCTGTCACTGATTGTGCCTATGCAAACCTCAAACCTGATATTGAATCCATATACCCCTATTGTTTTTATTTTTTAGGTGTAGGTGCATATGTTTCTCCGGATATGATGATTGCAGAATATTCCCTCCGAGAAAAACTACCAGCCAATCAATATACTTGGTCTTCTAGAGGTCCTAGGTATGATTTCCATTATCTTAAAGGGGTATTCCAGGAATCGGCATAATTCATATACAAGTGGGCACTCAAAATATAAGCTAATGTGTAATTAGTTGTAATTTAAAATTTTGCTCCCCTTAGCAGAAAATGCTGATGACATAGACTGTAATGAAGAATTAAAATGCTACTGGCCCTTTAATCAGTCTGTTAATTTCCTCAGTGCAGAGCAGACACAGGACAGAAGATGGCTGCTGGTCACATGTCCTGCACCTGCCTGGGCAGGTCATGTGATGACCACTAGTTTGGCTGTAGTCGGTTGGTTGCAGTGCATCCAGTATGGCCAGTGTTGTGGTGATGGCAGTTACACATCATTACTATGGTAACAGATCAAGAAAACCTGTTAGATCATCACTGGGAGCAGAGAATAAGAGGGAGGAGGAGTTACTGAGAACTAAAGGATCATGGAACTTGTAGTTTCCAGTGGCGGCCATCTTAGTGATAACTCCACCTACTTTAGAGGCCATAAATTTTGTAAATATAAAATCAAATTACTTAAGCTCCGTTTTGTGACTAATGACATTGAGTATTGTTGTATTCATTTATTTATAACATCATGAGTTTGTATCAGATGTTCATATTCCCGAATACCCCTTTAATATTTTAATATTTTTGGTGCCGATTACCACCCCTTCACATGGCTAACTTGTACTTCCTCTGAAGTGACAGTACAGATTCCTGGTAACACCAGCATGTGACTCTTCAAGAGTTTGGAAAAAGTTAGAGAACTCTTTTGCCAGCCTCCAAATTTTTTTTCTTTGTGTTATCTGAATTCCATCTGTTTTTGCTGATACAGGGTTTTACACACTTCAAAGACAGAACATGAATCTGTTTTTCTGCAAACCATACACTTTTATGTGCAGGTAGCCTTGCTGTGGGCTCTCCTGCTGCGGTTTAGAGTATCCCCGTATCAGCAGAGATATCAGCAGAGATACCAGCAGGCACGCAGGTTGTACTAAGCAGAACAGGCTAGGGGAAAGGGTAGGAGGCTATGTTTTCACGGAGGAAAATTATACTTGCTCGTCAACAGATATACAATAATATCAATGAAAATAGTTGATGTCATGTATGGCTGTAATATGTAATGTAATTTTACTTAAAAATTGTACTTTTTTTATTTGTAAACAGTACTGATGGATACCTTGGTGTCAGTATCAGTGCACCTGGAGGAGCCATAGCATCTGTTCCAAACTGGACCTTACGTGGCACTCAGTTAATGAATGGAACGTCCATGTCTTCTCCGAATGCTTGTGGAGGCATTGCACTAGTATTATCAGGTAATTGTATTAAAAAAATGTACATACTGTCACCATTAGAGCTCTCTCATAGCTTTATCACCATTAAATTAGACATGTGAAGTTTGTGGGATAACTTTGATTGGACACATGACTAAGCATTGTGTTGAGTTTCCATAGAAAACTCGTGTACATTACTTTTTTTTTTTTCATCATCTCCCCCCACCCTCCTCTCTTCTATTCAGGTCTAAAAGCAAATGGAGTCCCATACACAGTTCACTCAGTAAGGAGAGCTCTTGAAAACACGGCTATGAAGGCAGAAAACATTGAAGTGTTTGCTCAAGGTCACGGTATTATTCAGGTAGAGGCTGGCTTTTAGTATTCAGCTTGCATGTAGTTATATAATACCTTTTATTAGTGTGGATGACATTTTTGAGGTCCGCTATCCATTTTACACACGATTATGATTAATTTTTTGTTTCTAGGTCGACAAAGCTTATGACTACCTCATGCAGAATGATTCACCTACTAGTAAGATAGGATTTACAGTTACGGTGGGAAATGGCCGTGGAATTTACCTCAGGGATCCTGTCCAGGTGGCTGCCCCATCAGACCATGGTGTAGGAATCGAGCCAATGTTCCCAGAAAACACAGGTAAGAAAACTTTTATGGAAAAAATATATATAATAAATAGACAGGTTTTTTTCACTTTGTGAATAATCTGTATTTTTAACAGAAAACTCTGAAAGAATTTCCCTACAACTTCACCTGGCACTTGCCTCGAGTGCTTCCTGGATCCAGTATCCCAGTCATTTGGAGCTAATGAACCAATGTAGACATATTAATGTCCGTGTGGATCCTCGAGGTTTACGTGAAGGGGTGCATTACACAGAGGTAAAATCATTCATAAAATATAATTAAGTAAAACTATAAGAGAGGTGGTTTGCTCGGATTACTGGTAAGTGTAGCATAGGGCGTGCTATGATGACTGAGGGACAGGGCTCTAGCTTTATAGGAGAAGTCTTCTACTGAGGAGAGGCAACAAACTCTCGAATATCACAAGTTTGTTACTGTTACTTTATTTATATATATTTTTGTTAGTACTTTTTATAACCTTGCATCTTTCTTGTAGCATAGTTGGATGTCAAACCACACCCCTGAGGGAAGTTGGCCGCCCAGACCTTGTTCAAATCATTTGTGCTGGTTTGTGCTATCATTTTTAAGATATTATAATGATAGTGGCACAAATGAAAATTTCTGCTGCACAAACGTTTGGCACCAATTTTGTTAGATCTGAAAACGGTCTAGACGGCCAACTTCCCTCAGGTAATCCACACCTCAGATTATTGGCATTTGGTTGGAATCCATGTCTTTTTCTAGTTAGAACACAAATTTTGAATCAGAAATTCTTGTTCCCTTTATTTCTCTGTGGCAGAAATACTGAGAAATGTGTGAACTAGTTACAGAAGAATCCTAGCATGTTGCTTTTAAATTTCATTGTGATGTAATATGATGAATTATATATAGGTGATAAACTTTCTTTTTGTAGATTTGTGGTTATGATGTATCTACTCCTAATTCGGGGCCATTATTTAGAGTTCCTGTAACCGTTGTCATTCCGGCAAAGTGAGTGGTTTTAACTTATGTTGTTGTAATAATTGCTATAATAATTAACTGTTTAAATGTTACAAATGTGTCAAACAACTGCAAGAACCAATCACAAACTAACCCTTACACGTGCGCAGATGTACCGTGAGCGCAGCAGTTAACCCATTCGTGTTAAATCAACTTTTAAAGTTCTTTTAACGAGCCTGAAGTGTTCATGTGAGAGTTACCAGAGAGCTCTTCCTTCACAAGCTGTTACACTGTCTCGCCACCCCCTCCGTACTGCAGCGATGAAGTTTCAGCTCACAGTGGGATGTGGAAGTGTCCTCGCACTCTGTAACAGTCTCTGAATCTGCAGCACAGAGGACCTCTGGTAATAATCATGTGCTATGTCAGTAGCGGCTGAACGTTGTGGAGATCACAATACTATAGAGTAACTCTGTATTACAATAAATAAAAAAAATTTTTATTAAGAAGCTCTTTGCAAAAAATTTGAAGTATAAAAATCAAAACTTATTACTTGAGGTGAGTCATTGTTATTGCAGTATGGAGTTACTATATAGTATGGGGATCCCCACAATACTTAGCTGCTCTTGACATAGCACAGTGATGGCGAACCTTTGAGAGACTGAGTGCCCAAACTGCAAACCAACGCCAACGTTTCTATCACGAGGTGCCAACACACAAATTTAGCCCAATAGGGCCACAATACCACCTAACAATAAGACAAATAATACTGCCATATGATGCTGCCACCTTTACAAGCACATAAATAGCATCATTCTGGTAATAAAGACTATAGAAAGGCCAATGTTACCAATAGTATTGCTATACTATGCTATACAAATATAGTGATGAATATCATATTACTGCCATTCAGTGAGGAATATTACCGCCATATACTGATTACATTACAGTAGTCCTGAGTAGATGCAGGGACTAGGGGACCAGTGATAAGTTAGCTTGCTCATGGACCAAATATTGCCATCTTTATCCCCTTTTTGTTTTTGCGTTTCCATTTTTTACTCCCCACCGTGAAAGAGCTGTGCGTAAAAAATTGCATTTCATAGTGATGGTATTTAATATCTAATTCCCTGTACTGGGAAGTGGTGAAAAATTCCAAATGCAGTAAAATTGGTTAAAAAAATGCCTTTGTGACATATTCTTGTGGGCTTGGATTTTACAGTTTCCACTGTGCACCCCAAACAACATGTCTACTTTTTTTTGTAGGTCAGTACGATCACAGGGATAATGTATTTGTATAGGTTTAATAATGTTTGTATACATTTACAAAAATTAAAACCTCATGTACTAATCTTCTGGTGCGAATTTTTTGGGCGCTTTTTCATACTTTGGTGTACGGAGCTGTGTGCAGTGTAATTTTTTGTGATATGAGATGCGCTTTCAGTGCTACCATTTTGAGGACTGTACAACCATTTGACCACTTTTCATAACATTTTATTACATGTTGCAAAATAGCAAAAAAGTGGCATTTTGGGAGGTGGTTTGTAGGGCAAAGTGGTTGTTGTGAGGTGGATGCACAGGTGGATTTTGAATCACCCATATGACAGCTGTCCATGGCCACGTATACACTTGCCTCTGTCCACAGCGCTCATCACCTGCACAACGCTGCCAGTGATGCAGCATAGCACCCGGTTACATTGTACATAGGGTGCTTACTGTGGGGTTGTCCGGGCGCCTTGTGCAGGTGATGAGCACTTCAGATACAGGCAATGTGGCCACAGCTGTCATACAGGGGGATTTGGGACACTAAACCACAAGTATGTATAGTTGGTTTAGTGTCACCTGCCAGGACCTCTGTAAGTGTGCACATGTGTGTGTGAGCAGCCCCAGCAGCTCCTGACCTCGTATCACTGCTCTGCTGCTGTCAGCTCTGTTCTGTGAGCTGCCTCACTCCGTTCTCTTCCCACTGTTTCCTGGGCTGAAGAGGAGGGGTGGGCACTGACACTGATCGGCTGCTCTTGTCTCACTAGGGCATCACTAGTGAGAGCAGAGCCGATCAGCTTCAGGCTGCAGTGGCTGCCGGAGCTCCGACTTTGATGAGACCGGGGAGATGGTACGCGTGCCTGCAGAGAGGGCTCTGCGTGCCCTCTCTGGCACGCGTGCCATAGGTTCGCCACCGCTGACATAGCATATACAGCCAATCCCTGACTTAAGAACACCTGACTTGAAGACAACACCTACAAACGGTCCTCTCTGTCCAATGTGACTTATGGGAAAGCTCTGGATGCTGGTTATATACTCCACTTTAGTTCCAAGCTGGATCGTTATATATCTGTCCTGACTTTCGTAGAAATTTGACTCAAGAACACACCTAAGGAAGCTATCTTGTATGTAACCCGGGGACTGTCTGTACTGTTTTGTTCATGTGTTGTGGATTACAGCGATAGATTGTTCTATTACCATGTACCAAACCTTGCCTCCATGATACCAGGGATAACTGTTTCCATCGGCACCCCCATAACATATATTGAGTATAGAAGGGGCAGTGTCCCATATTAAGCCTTCTATTTAAATAGAAGATAATTACCGCAGTCACAATTCCCGAAAGTAAGTGTCCCGGGTTTATCATGCTTTATTTTGATGCTAGATGTCCTATAACAGTGATGGCGATTAATTTAGAGATGGATTGCCCATACCACAACCAAGACCCACTTATTTATCGCAAAGTGCCAACACAGAAATTTTATTTGTGATTTATACTATGTGCTCTCACATCTTTCATTCATAACCGTACCCTGAGGACACCAACAAAGCAGAAAATAGAAGAAATTTGGATGATCATTGTAGATTCCCTCCAGGATTCCATAAACAGGAAGAATTGTCAGGGCCGGTGCAGGAGAACCTGGAGTTCGCCACCACTGTCCTATAACTAGCGCACACAGTACTTTTCTTAATGTAATAAGCAAGGGTTTTGGATATCGCTTTTCTTTGTCTGATTCTTATGTCACTTAAACTCTATATTCCTGTTCATATTTTCATATTTCTCTCAGACTCAGCAATTCTACATATGACATGGAGTGCAAAGATATTCATTTTAAACCTGGACAGATTCAGCGCCATTTTATTGAAGTTCCTCAAGGTGCTACATGGGCAGGTAATGTCATATGCTTGAAATACGTGTTTTTTTCACCTGTGACAGGTGTGAGGTAGCCGCAAAAAAAGGCAGCTAGCTCACTATAGAGGAGCATTATGCACAGGCGCGGTGCAGTGAGCAAACCATGTCTCAATGCACAGTGTCCGAGCCAATGTGGGCCACAATGGTTCAATTAGGACCTATTGCTCTCTGGATTTGCAATTGCGTTGCCAACTTTCTATGAAGAGGGAAGCGGCGCTCACCCAATCCCTAACCACCCAGCTTGGAGCTCGGCGCCCACGTCTGCTCACACATGTGTGGTTGGAGCCTTAAAGGGAGTGTACCTGCAGACAGTGTTGTGTAGCAACCCTGGCAAGCTGTGTATCCATATGTTTGTGTGTGTGTTAGTAGCAGTAGTTTTTTTTAATTTTTTTATATATATTCCAGGTTTGTGCACTGGTTTGTGAGATTTCATCAATGTCCTGCACGGTCCAACGCCTGCTGTAGCAGGTTTTGTTTGAATACTACAAACTTGGGAGTGGCTGTGCTTTCCCAATGAAGAGATATCATACGCCAGTGCATAAGAGTGCTCTAAATCCAGATACAATCTGGAAATATACATTCAGATCTCCTCATCATCCTGCTGCCACTCACACACACACAGGTAGGGTGACGCGTATCTTTAGGGCAGCTACCTAATACTGCCTGCAGCTTCAAAACTAGAAACAATTCAACCATTTTTTTTTTTCTCCTCCATTACCAGAGATTACAGTGACTTCTCGCTCTGGAGATGTTGCATCCAAGTTTGTTCTTCATGCAGTTCAGCTAGTGAAGCAGAAAGCTTACAGAAGTCATGAGTTTTACAAATTCACATCTTTGCCTGAGAATGGATCGGTGACTGAAGCATTTCCTGTGCTGGTAAGTCATGACTAAATTTAGGACAACTTTTCTCTTAGATATTGGGGTTTCATTTACAGTATATAAAATTAGGGTGCATTCACACACGGTATGCCCGAGAGGAGGAGGAGGAGGAGGTGGCCCCTCCTCCCTCCATATGTGTGGCGCCGTGCCGCCATTGCCGTCTATGAGGACGTCCCCGCAGACGTGTGAATGAGCCCTTAACTGTATACTTCATAAAAGAGTCTCATTTTTTCATGAATAGTTTTATTTTATGGATTGCACCTAGGGATACCAAATATGTATAATTTTATTATGTTTTAAAGTGTTATTATTCAAGAGAACTAAGCGTTAGGGATGTTTCATATTGGCATTTTTTTCCACATAGGTGAAGCCTTTTTGGGTTACAGGCACATTGGGGAGATCTATCATTAGGTGTGATTTTGAGCAGATGTCTGTGCTACTGGCAGTTTTCCACCAGTCTGATTTATAGTGCGATGTATGTGCAGTGTTAAATCCCTTCTGATGTGTGTGTGCGCTATCCGAATAGTTTGCACCTGTTGCACATATGTTTAACAGCTGCTCAATTTCTGCTTTTTTGCAATATCTTTGCACAGGAAATTCTCTGATTCTCAAACATAAAATAGAGCAAAAACTTCAAAAATGTGCAAGTTTGAGATAAATCTCCCCCCTGTAGTAGCAGTGGACCCACATACACCACCTCCTATGTGGTGTAGTTTTGTGTTTAAATTTGTGTTCTTTTGAAAATTCTGAGTTGATAGATGTGATGTTGTACACTCTGTGGTGTAATTTTTCCACCATTGTGGAATTTTACACCTAGAAGATGCATAGGACTAATGATAAATCTCCCCCATTGATTTTTCACTGATGCCTTACTAGGCCATTATTTTCAATGGGCTGTTTCACACTTCAGTCTCTTTTCATTGATCCAATGTATAGTGGACAAAACAGGACAGGCTCCAAATTCTTTCTCCACTGATCAGTGGAAAAAATTAAGTATGGAGGAGCCCATTGAAAATGATTTTCTCTTCCTGGCTTCAGTGATACTTCAACCATTCTCTGTGAACCAATCTGTGTGTGTCCATAGGCCAGAATGGTTTCAGTGAAAAATCACGGATGTGAAAACAAATGCCAGCGTGAATCCACCCGAAAATCTAATTTAGTATACACTTTAAGTTAAAAAAATATATAAATACAATAAAAATACTGAATAGAATAGTATCTTTAGAAATCCTGGTTATTCATGTTTTTTTTGTCTTTTAGGGGGGCAAGACTATTGAATTCTGCATTGCACGTTGGTGGGCTAGTCTAAGTGATGTCAGTATTGACTATTCCATTTCTTTTCATGGAGTTACTTGTGGAATGACACAGCTCAATCTTGTAAGTTTTGTGTTTTGCATTTTTTTCTTTCGGTTTATCTGTAAGGACAATTACTTTAAAAACTCGGTAATGCATAAATGGCATTTCAGGGAATTTATAGTTTGGAATTGGGAATATTTTCTATAGTTTTATGTTAAGTAACTCCTAAGCAACCCTGTAACTTCAAGTTTCTAATAAAAGTGTGTGCTTTGCAGACTACATGCTATGCTTAGATTACAAACCGCATACTGCATTTTAAAATTTTGAGATGCAGACCATTCCCAAAGGCAGGGGTCCCTTGCCTCCAATCCTACAGCTGAGCTAATGCTAGAGTTTTCTGAGCGTGTGCACCACTATCCATTTGACTCCCATAGACTCCC
Source organism: Engystomops pustulosus (assembly GCA_019512145.1). NCBI lineage: Eukaryota > Metazoa > Chordata > Amphibia > Anura > Leptodactylidae > Engystomops > Engystomops pustulosus. The sequence continues at coordinate 75,183,949 of CM033642.1, forward strand.
AACTGACACCAAAATTTAGGTACCACAAAACAAATTTTGGGAGTTTTGTACTGATCCTTTTTTTTACTTAATTGCCAGCATGCTTCTGAAGGGATCTCTCGTTTTGATGTGATTTCCACATTAAAGTATGAAGATCTGTCTCCAAGCATAAGTTTAAAGAATTGGGTGCAAACTTTAAGGTAGTGTATGAAAAAAAATAAACGCATGACTTTTATTTCCCTTGATGTTAGATGTGAAGTGTGAAGCATTGAAGTGAGGTTTCTCATATTGACTACAATACACAAAGTTAATTGGTCATTTTACTTTTATCCACATAAAGCAGTAATTACATGTGTAGAAAATATTTTGCGCTTTTAAAATGTTAATGCATGGATTAAATGGATATATTGGATTGCAAGTTGTTACTGATATTTTTTTTTTTTTCCAGTAATACAATTTTAAAAAAAATTTTGTTTGGTTTTATTTATACTTTATTTGTCCCACTAGGGGAACTGAACCTTTTTGTTACTGCCATTACACACTGCACTTTACAGCATGTAGGGCTGCTATTAGCCCATTATCTTTTACCTATGAAGTAAATGGCAGACTGGAGCTCTCCATAAGACCTTCAAGTTTTATTGCAATATATGCAGTAATCTAAGGAGTTGAATAGTTAGGACTGGACGTTGCAATCCTCACTGTAGTGCATGTGTGGTTCTGTTAGTACACAGGACTGCCCCAGCACCTGCAGGGATAAAAACCCTTGCTGAAAACATGGTGGTATAGATTAAGACTCTTTAGTGACTGCTGTAAAAAGGTATATCTGTGGTCCTTAAGCGGTTAATATACTGTAGCATTAACCACAGGTATATGAATAGCTTAAATAAGGAACACACCTCAATCATTTGAATATTGAATGTGTTGCCTCTGCAGGCCAGTCAGTGCCAAGACACGACCCCTGGGTATCCGCGATGTGTTGCCAAATAACCGCCAATTATATGAAATAATTTTAACGTATAACTTTCATCAGGTGAGTTTTACCACATTGAATAACACTGTTTGCTTATGTCCAGTTTGGATCTGTTAATTTGTAGCAGTTCTATGATAAATGCACGTTCTGCAGAATCTTCCCTATAAAATGTTTTTTTCTTTTCTCAATGAAGTTAATAATTGAAGTTAATACAATGTGAACTTTTGCTTAAAGGAAACCTACCTTTTAGAATGGAAGGGTAAGCTGTAAGTACCGAGCACCAGCTCAGGGTGAGCTGGTGCCGGTACTTACATTCGTTAGTGTTATAAACCGCGGTATCGCGGTTAAACTTTTTAAACTTTAGAGCAGAAGGGGCCTCGGCGCTGCGCGCGACCGTGCGCGCGCAACATCACCGCTATTTCCTATGTAGGTGCGCGCAAGCATCTGCTGCTCTAAAGTTTAAAAAGTGTTAAAACCGCGATACCGCGGTTTATAACACTATCGAAAGTAAGTACCGGCACCAGCTCACCCTGAGCTGGTGCTCGGTACTTAAAGCTTGCCCCTACCATTCTAAGTGGTAGGTTTCCTTTAAAGAGATTGTCAACTTCAAGCACATTCCAGAAAATAATTGATTGTTTGTATGATAAAAAGTTATAACATTTTCCAATATACTTTCTGTATGTTTTCTAGATCTCTGCTTGCTGTCTTCTTGCTGTCATGTAAAAGTAAGCTTCATTATTTATTTCCTGTAGAGAAACACCCCTCCATTATGTGATGTCACACAGGTGCATAGCTCGTTTTAACATGGTGAAATCAAAGCTGTGTGTTTATAATGAGCTGTACACCTGTGACATCACATGACAATGGACAGGTGTTTATCTACAGGAAGTAAACACTGAAGCTTCGTTTTGCATGAGAACATGCAGAGATCTAGAATATTGTGAAGAATTAATAGAGAAAGTGTATTGAAAAATTGAATAACTTATTACACAAACAATGATATATAGGCAGTATAATTTGGATGCAAAATTTCTCATATTTTGGTACACCACTTGCCTGCTTAGCGACATGTTTGTGAGATAAGGTGACAGAAGCTAGTAAAACACCAGGAGTATTCTGGGATTCATTTATTTATTGTACAGTCTTAGCCTGCCCACAAACATGCTGTTACATGGCTTATTGTATGCGTCTTGTCTGCCATTGGTGCGTGATTTCAAAGGAAAAGATTGCCCAAGCCAAACAGTCGCTCATCTACAAGGTCATGGAAAACCATTATCTATGTAGCCCATAAAAATATGTGGTGACATGCACTAGTCATTGAAACAAAAACCATGTTTGTATGCATGAACTCTTAGGAAGTGACTTGGAAGAGCAATTGGACAAGTCTAGCAGACAAAATGCCTTCCATAGTATTGTGGCTGCAGTTGGTATTCACTTGAATGGCCATGAGCTTCTAATGGGCCATGTGGAAAATTGGCTATGAAGTGGGATCTACTGAAACATCGAGGAATCAGCCGCTAGACCCCTCTATATCTGATATTGATGTCTTACCTAAAGTAAAGGTAATCTACACATGAATCTCATGAAACTCCTTTATTCAATATTGTGCAAGGCATATGTACAAGTTTTTTGCCCAAACTTTTGATTTTCTGCTCCAGGTGTTAGAATGTGATATGTAGGAGGAAGTGGATTTTCCTAATCCAGTGTGTTCTGTTTTGTGCTGTATTGAGGTCCTATTCTGCTCATTACAGTCCCTGTCAACATGACTGCTAAACTGATGTGCTGATTTATACTTCATCTTGTGATCTGAAAGGCAATTTCATTCTTATGCAAAGATCAAAATTGGTCTCCTAGGGAAAAAAAAAGCCAGAGGAAACTGGCTTTTGGTGATCAATATCAGAATAGATAATCATTATAAGATCTGTAGGGGTCCTTTTGCTGCAATCTCTGAACTTTATAGATGTCATGTAACCAATGGCCTCGATAGCACACAATTTTTTTTTTTTTTTTTTTTTTCATTTGTTTCAATACAGAATTAAGATAATAATACCTGGCATTGGGTTACTGAAATGTTTATAATGCCATTACCCAATAGTAATAAATGTTCAGAAGTATTGAATGATATACTATATGTATAATAAATGTGTATGAATATTCTGAAAATTCTGACTTGTTCTTGCATTTATATCTTATATTTTTAAGCCTAAATGTGGAGAAGTGACACCTAGCTGCCCGTTACTCTGTGATCTGCTGTATGAATCTGAATATGATAGCCAGCTTTGGATTATTTATGACCAGAACAAAAGACAAATGGGATCTGGAGATGCATATCCCCATCAGGTACTGTATTCACTTGACAATGGGTGTAGTAGGCACAACGAGGATACATGTCTCATGAGCTGCATTGGATATCTGTGCTGAATATTCTTTGGATGGTTCTGGTTATTATGATTGTTGATAAAATGTAGATTGTTAGGTTGTCAGGTGTAGTGTAATGTTTATTTACCAGCCATAACACCAGCTGACGTAAACTTATTTGCTGAGTTCACCTTATAGGCAATTTGGCCATTTCACAAAGCCAAGTTGGGAACCATTATACAAAATAGGCGATCAATGGTGGCTAACGCATTGCAGATGAGATTTGTTTTACTGCATGTTTTGCGCCTTGTTTTTAATGTAGATTCAGCCTTCTGAACGTACTTAGTTGGCTTAGTGTATGCCTGGAAAATTCACTTGAATTTTTAACATAAACCTACCTGAGGGTTTTGTAGTGTAAAAGCCGTTGACAATCCCTATGCTTGTAATTTTACAGAGATGTCTTGGGATCCCTTTCTAAAAGGTTGTGATGCTGTAAGGCCACATATTCCCTCCTACATGTGATCATGATGAAGATCAAGATTAATGGTGCTCTTTGTTTCTCCTTACAGTACTCTGTGAAACTAGAAAAGGGAGATTATACCATAAGGATGCAGGTTCGTCACGAGCAATTAAATGAGCTGGAACGTCTGAAAGACCTTCCCTTTGTGATTTCTCACCGAATGTCCAACACAGTGAGTTTGGATATATATGAAAGTCACAGCATGGCCCTCCTGGGGAAGAAAAAGGCAAATTCTCTAACACTGCCGCCAAAGCACAGCCAACCGTTCTTTGTTACAATGCTACCTGATGAGAAGTAAGTAACTAGTGGAAAAACTCAGGCTGAATTAAATAAAGCAATTCTCATTTTAAGCAGAATATAATAGTTGATATTCGGTATCTTCTTCTGTAGGCCAGGTATTCATTCAGTAATGGTACATATGTGAACTGAGCTTTTACTCCACATTGAAATGTGTTGTTTTATGGTTTGCACATTTTGTTGTAAGAAATTTTCTTTCAAAGGGGGTTTATGTTAACTTTTGAGACCTCAAGTAGTAGAATCGGTATTTGGCTATTCCTCCTTATGTACCATTAAGTCAGACATCCTTTAACTTACATCTTATTTATACAAATAAGTATTCAGTAACATGCTGGATATGTATTTTATTTACGGACACTGGGCTGCTACCTGACACTTTCTACAGCTTTGTTTGTCTCCTCTAATGGTAAACTCTTTTTAGCTCTGTCTCGTACATCCTCAAGTTTGTAAGCTTATTCATTGCACAATGAACTCTTTGGCTTTAAGAACCTAATGGGAATCTGCCAGATAGGAGCTAGTTTAAAGAAAAAAAAAGTGGATTGATTTATTGATTGAAACTTGTACCTCAGGAAACTTCTACAAGTAGTCATACTATGATTATGTTCAATAGAATACCGAAGGGTGCGAGTCCAGGCTGCTATCTAAGTGGCACGCTGACGTTATCCAAGACAGAACTAGGCAAGAAAGCTGTAAGTATTATTTGTTATATGCCTTTCTTGAGTTTTATACTGTGTAGTTTTTTGTTAACTTAACTTTACTGACTTATACATCAAATGCATGCAAGTGGATTTGGGATTAAGTAACAAGTCTTTAATGCAAAAAGTGCCCAAACAAACAATATGAAGTATGTTTTGCAGACTACAGTTTACAGTTATTTCTTTTAGTTTTTTTTTTTTTCTTGCATCCTTTATTTTGAGCCTAACCTAGCAGTGTTAGATAACACCTAACAGGAGCAAATCTTATCTTTATGTAGCCTCTGCTCCTGGCTTTGACTCGCATAACAAATGCAAACAAATTATGAAACTGAGGTGGGAATTTGCCCTTAAAGGAGGCTGCCTTCCATTCCTACAGATATTTGGGAGATTTATCTAATGGCATAATTTCAATTAAAAACTGTTCAAACATTTGCGCCAAAATTTAGTGAAGCAACCTAGACCAACTATTTAATGGCGCAAAGTAAAACTGGACAGTCTTGCACTACTCCAGATGAATCATCCTGCGTCAGACATGGCCATAAATCTGGCAAATCTTTCCTACGGTGTCTTTACTAAAGAACATTTGAAAAACCAATCATTTAAATATGTTATATTTTAAACCTGAAAATATAGTATAGTATAAAGCATTGACTGCTCGTGATGTGACTTTATTCATTTTCTACTTTCATAGCTAATAGCCACAAAACTAGCGTACATATGTCTGCACAGTTTTACCAAGTGATTTTACTCTAAGAAACGCGTGAGAACACTGCTAGAAATATTTCTTGCCCTTTTCTAGATCTATAATGTTTAAGTTTAATGTATGGCATATCCTTTAAAGCAGTGTTCCCCAACCACCGGTCCGTGGCCCAAGACCTGACCGTTGAACCCCTGGTTCCAGGCCGTTTTCTATAAAAACAAACAAAAAAACACCCTCACCTTCCCCATTCCCCTGCAGCAGTCTTCTCTTCCTTTACTTAATTTCCATGTTAATGCATTGCTCTATTGCCGTCACACAAAATGTCATCACATCGTGCCTCCAGGCAATAAAGCCATGCACTAATGTGGAAGAGAAGTGAAGAAAGACTGCTGCAGGGGGAACAAGGCAGGTGAGTATTGGATCTTTTTTCTTTGAAATTGGTGGCGAAAGGGGACATTGGAATGAGAAGGTGGGGGCAGTTAAAGGAAAGGGGAAATAGGAGGGGGGCATGCTGCAGGAAAGGGGAAACTATGTAATTGCATTTTTAAAAACAATGCAAATGCGACGTGTGAAAGTAGCTTTGAGTTCTCTAAAGAAGAAAGAAAAAAGTTCATAACAAAAATGCATGACCTCACCAAATTTGTATAAAAATATCAGGGCCAATAACATTTGAACTGTCTGCAAAAAATCTGACCACACTACTGTAATCCAAACCACAAGAACTTGCGATATAGTAGTAAAGAATGGTCTTGCCAGTCCTTATTGAATTGCCTAATCTCTTGGCTAAGAAGGTTGGTGGGTAAGTAACAATGGGCCTAATGTAATAACCTGATCTTCCAGGGTTTTCTCTTGGCACCCCCTAATAGAATATTTTGGCAAAAAAAATCCAGTGCAAGACAGTCAGTCATTTCTATTATAATATGTCAGACACATTCGAATAAATGGACTTGGTGTAATTTAGGAATTATCTGCAATTCTGGTTCATAGGGGGTAGTTCTGAGTGAGAGGACAGACCCACTCTATCGTGTCCAAATGCCCTAATGGCGTACATAGGGTTTTAAAATCGTGACATAGCCCCTTACAAAATTGAGGTTTGTGGTTGGTCTCCTTGATTAATTTTTTTATGTATACTTTTAATACATAATACTTTTTACTTTTGCCATTCCCTCTACCTCTTTCCTGGGGTGTTCCCATCTCTTCTCTCTAATGGATCCTGAGCTCCTTAAATTTCATGGAAGTGTTTAAGTAAAAGAATAAAAAGAAAACTGCAACTGGTGTGATATGAGGCCATATTAGAAAATTGCTGCTTTGGGAATTTGTTGTAGGCAAAACCATTTCAATAGCAACTTTGAGTGATATTACTACAGTAAGAGTCCTATAAACGGCATTTGTGAGAAGTCATGAAATATGAAAAGCTCCTACTTCTTTGTAACAATTTTTTTGTTTTCTTATCCTGCTCGAGGGAAAACCTCTTCCCTTGTCTATCTAGACTTAAAAATCCTTAAAGACCAACTGTAAAGTATGAACACTTTTGCCTAACTCTGCACTCAGCTAATATAAGCAAATCAGCAGCCACTTTCCTGCTAGTAGGAGCTTTACCTTGTCCTCCTGGCTGCCCTGTCACACTTTGTTTATATTGGTTGCCGGGTGAATCCATATATGTACCTGGCAGAAAAAGGTGGGTGGGTCTTGTTGGGAGGGGCACTAGCAGAGAATCTGTAGCTGCTGGATGCAGGAGACTATCAATCCACAATATTGCTGGTAGCATGTAAAAAAAAAAACTGCAATAGCTTGAGCGATGTCACAAACATTTGACTGATCACAAATAAGGATATAGCTCAGGTCACACACACAGCACAGTATATACACAGTGAAACTTATTTGCACCAGCTCCTTGTGGTTTAGTGATTACTGTATGATCATTTCTTACCATGATGCAGAGCTGGGCTGATTGTGCCCTCAGTTCTCTGACCTCGGTGCCCTTAGCTGACATCACAACCAGGAAGTACCGCCCACTTCAGGAAACGCTGAGAGGATTTTACAGGTAGGGATGATGGATTTATCAAGAAGCCATAAGCATCATATGGGTATTGTTGGAATAGTTGTCAAAGATTCTCCAGCTTGACTATTTTTGTCAAGTAACTTTACAGTTACTCTTTAAAGCAGTGGTATTGTTATTAAGAAAGTCCCTTTCCAGGACATATCCACCTCTGCACCTATATTTAAACTAAACCCTGCATGTTGTGCATTATTGTCCCCATGGATGGGCTAATGGACTGTCAGCATTTCCCTACCACTTATAGAAGTGAATAAATTGCAGAAACAGCGAAGCTCAGACTCCATGGAGTCAGTCACAAGATGGGCTTTGGAGATGGGATTTATTTATTCAAATGACTGATAAAGGGTTACTGTACCACTGCGTAGATGTTTGTTGCACACACTTGGACATTTTGGTTATCTTATTTCCTTTGTGCCATTTTTTATTCTGTAGCATTTTGCACTTTGCTATGCACTTTGCTATGCACTTTGCTATGCACTTTGCTATGCACTTTGCTATGCACTTTGCTATGCACTTTGCTATGCACTTTGCTATGCACTTTGCTATGCACATATTACTCGGGACCTGTTGCAATCCCCTGGATTATAACAAATCCATCATCCGTTGTGGTATTTGTAGGGTGGAAGCAGATACAGATACAATTCCTGCTTCCAGAAAGACATGACCTGAAATTCATGCATATTGAATGTTTTTTGCTAAATGGACGCCTGCGATAGGGCAGATTATAGTATAGTCACAATATACTGCAATACTGGAGTATTGCAGTACAGGCGGTCCCCTACTTAAGAACACTCGACTTGCATACAACCCCTAGTTACAAACGATCCTCTGGATATTGGTGATTTCCTGTGCTTTAGTCCTAGGCTACAATCATCAGCTGTAACAGTTATCACAGGTGTCTGTAATGAAGCTTTAGTGTTAACATTGATTCTTATGCCAACCCAACATTTTTAAAATCCAATTGTCACAGAGACCAAAAAAGTTCTGGCTGGGATTACAATGATAAAATATACAATTCCGACTTACATACAAACTCAACCTAAGAACAAAACTACAGACCCTATCTTGTATGTAACCCGGGGACTGCCTGTATAGTGTATGAGTGAGCAGACCCCCTATGGTCATCCTAGGGGTCCTAACCAAACCCCTCTTTTCCAAGAACATGCATAAAAACAAAATCACAAACTGCCACCCAAAATGCCTGATGTATAAAAATATTTACTGTACAGTGAAACTACATAATGAAAAATATCCATCCAAATGTCTAAGTTGATGCCACCCACAAAAGTTTGAATAAAAAGTAATTACTAGGCTGCACAGCTCCCAAAATGTGTTTTTGTTGGTGTATTGCATGTAATACTGAATGCTGACTCAAGGAAGTGCATTTTGTCCCACAGATAACAAGCCCTTTTACAGCTCTATAAACTGTAAAATAAATAAATTATGGGATTTGGAAGATGGGAATGACATTTATGACATTTCCTTGGGTCTGGCAGTATTAGTGATGTGGAAAATGTGGTCACAGCTGTCTCATTAAACTACTAGGCCCCTCAGGTAGGGTATGAGATGTCCTTTGAAGAATTCAATTTTTTTGTGAAATCTCTCCCATTTACCTATAAATTATTTCTGTATCACTTAAATTGCCTCTATCTTCTGTACATTTAATACCTAGAAATCTGCCTTTGGTATGAATCTCCTCTTTCAAATCACTTCAGATCACATTTGCATTCTGTGTGATATAGGGCCTAACTTGGTTTGTGGGAGAACCCTTTTATAGAAATATATGCTGCTTGCATTTCCAACTATGTATTTTAATAGCTTGTATTTCCAATTCTGTAGATCACAGATCCATAAGCCTGTAAAGATGAAATTCTTTAATATGACATAAAAAATCTTTTTCCAGGTACTATAGAACAGAAGATGGGGGCATCTAAAGTGACACTACCTTTTATGACTTTTATAGGTAAATGGGTAAAATTTCACATAAAAGGGGGAATCCTAGAAAGGATATTTCATACCCTACCTGAGTGCTAGTAGTTTAATGGGGTGAAATAAGGTTACAGTATGCCTTTGAGATTTGTGAAAGTACTGTTGGCGTCTTTGTGCATCCTGTCACACATCTTCATTAGGTTTGACATGCCGGGATTCTTGTAAAAATAAGACTTCTAAAAAGATGTTATTTGGCCTTGGGTGCTCTGTGTACATCACACAGGCGCTATCGGCTAATAATTATGGACACCTAGTGTAATACTTGCCTGTGTGACAATCCTGGGAAAATGTATTCCATGAATTATTGGATTTGAGTCTACGCAGCTTGAAGCTCACGTGCATTGTGCAAATGAGGCAGAGGATGGTACATTTTGGGCTTGGGCAGACTGACACAACCCATCTCACAGTAGGAGACAAAAATAATTACTTTCGTTGCTCAGGAACGTTAAGGACTAGAAAAATTATTCTGACTGAGCCCAAATCGACTAAAACAATGTGTTTGGGCTTGGCCACTAATAAGAAAGCTATTAGGGTAAGTGCTAGACTCTAATTTGGGCACCGATAGAGTAATTACCCATAGTCTACTAACCCCCCCCCCATACTTTGGTCGAAGGTGCAACTATTGATATGGGAGCGGGATTCACAGCAGGGGCATGCCAGACCGCAATGCCCCCTATCCTGTTAATACGGTAGGACATGGGATATACTGCTTCCAGCATGTCACATGACCTGCAGCTGCTAAAGACAGAAGAGATAGTTTACCAGTGTATGTACAATATAGATGACCCATATCTAGTATTAGTGGGCAACCCCCTTTTAATCAAGCAAATTGCCGATTTATAAATAAATGGAAACTTTGTTTATTTTTAAATTTTTAACCTGTGTTTTTGTTTTTTTTACTTTTTGTGTGCTCATATTTGTTGGTCCAGCATGATCAGTGGGGAGACCAGAAAGTTCTCAAGACTAGCAGTGGTGTTGACCACCTGCTGTGCTTTGATAAATAATTTATTAAACATTTCTATCATGAGAGACGCAACTGTGTAACTTCTAAAACTGTAAAGTATTAAGATGGTAGACATTAGACAGCTTATTGAGGAGTGAGAAGGTGTTGTAGTTCCTTGAAGAGTGCATGTATTCTTACAGTATGTTGTTCTAACTCCCAGGGGCAGTCGGCAGCCAAACGACAAGGAAAGTTTAAAAAGGTACCGCTGCTAGTTACTCACTTCATAATGTTACCTATACTGTAAAACTGACAGCACATGTGTGGGCCCAGCAAATATAAAAGCTCCTGAATGTTTTTGTGTTGATGTTTTATTTTAATTTTGCTGCAAGGCTTTTTGAATCAATGGAATAATAAATGGGCATAACATTTTGAGAGGCAGTCTTTGGTATCCATGGTGCATACATTGTTTCTGTGGGTACAGGTAGTATACTCCTGGTTATATAAAGTATAATTGGATATGTGTCTTTATCTCTATGTATAATGATGCTAAGATGCCCAACTTCTTTATAAATATGTCCTTCCTTATCACCCAAATACATCTTTCTTTTATAGTCATATCCACCTTTTTGGCTAAGAAAGTTTATCTGCATTTTATATTAACAATCTCTTGGGCCCCATGCACACTACTGTATTGGGGGGGCCCTGAAGTGGCCATCCAGATCATGCCACAAATTTAGTGCAGGTACTATGGGAATGGGAGAGGTGAGGACGCTCACCCCACCTCTTTTTACCAGGCTCTGTGCTTCACCTTGGTTTCACATGATGGCTTAGTGTTGCTTTGGTGAAAGATTTAAATCTTTTTTTTAAGTCATATGAGGGAATAATAGCTATTGTATTAACCTGTAATCATTTTTTATTCATCTGCTGGAATATTAGGATTTAGTAGTCCTGTTTTAACAAATGGGAGTCGTGTTCAATATCAGAGATGTGGCGCTCTCCTTTCTATTTGCTCTCGAGTTCATTGTATACATGTAATTATCACTGCAGATGATGTGGGTATTATACTGTGGTATAAATATGGATAGTTTATAATGCATATTTAAACTATTACATGTATGACTTGGGTCAGGATTTATTACTTTCCCATGTGATGCAGTAGTCTGTCTCCACAACCATAAACACATGTTCGTGTATTACTATTATAAACTAATGTGCAACCATAAAGTCATTGTATTCAGCATGGGAGGGGGGGGGGGGGGGGTCAAAACCTAACCAAGTGTGCTTTAAGCCAGGTATACCAATATTACCCTTTTATAGCGGTAGATACTCGTTCCCAGTAGTGGATTATAATATACACGGTTTGGACGATAGTCCAGAGGCGTATGGACACCCAAACCACCCACCCATGAAATCCTCGTACATCCGTTCCTGCTCTCAATACACATGTGTACAAGAAGGTCCTACAAAGGTCCTGAACCCACAGATTAAAAGGCAGCAGGGACGCATCCTCCATTCTCCAAGAAGCTTGATTCTAGTATCATATGTAGGAAGTTATTCCAGATTTGTAGGGGCTAGAATATCCACACAGCCAAGGGGCCATGGCAGTGTAAATCTGCCCCTTCTCATTCCATTGAGAGCTTTACACACTTTATAAAACTATTACTGTACAATTAAAATATGGAAAGTAACAGGTGCTGTTGGTTGAATCTCCTGGGGGTGCAAATAGAGATGACATTTAAACCAACTACCCCCATCCCTCACCTCAAAGTCCTGGTAAGTGGTACTACAAACCCCTTCTCTCTGCTAGCAAATAGTTGTTTTTGTACAAAAGGTTTTAATGTTCTAAAACCTATTCAAACTTAATAAAGTGGATATGAAATGATCTTTGTGTCACTTAAGGTGGTACTTAAAGGTTTGGGGTGGATTCACATTGCCGTTGTCAGTCTAAGTCCTTTGGCATGGACCGACATCACTGTTGGCATGGAGTTCCTTCTTCACTAAACAGCAGCGCCAACAGTATGAACATGATTACAAAGATAATAAACAATAATGGCAAACGTATGCGTTTCAGGCCTTTACATGTGGCCCTTACTCATGGTCACGGCCAGTATGTGTCCCCACAGCAACCAATAGCCAGAGAACTCCCGCAACCACCAGAACGCACACAAAGCGGTCACAGTACCCTGTCTCCTCCCCACCTGCAGCACTTACAGTGCCCCCCCCCCCCCCCCCCCCCCCCCCCCCCAAGGAGCTCCAAACCTCTTTCCACCTCCCCCCAGTAGCATCAACAGTGTTCCACACCTCCCTGCCCCAACAGCAGCAACTGTGCCCCACACCTCACTTAACACCCCCCCGAGCCAGAGCAGGTTTTGCCCGGGAGTGTGTGTTTGACACCCGTGCTTTATACTGTAATTTGGACATCAGCTTTTATTTTTTATATTTGGTAAGATTGCTGTATATACTCGAGTATAAGCCTTATTTTACCACAACTTATTGACTCAAGTATAAGCCTGGGGTGGGTAATTCACTGGTTACAGCCTCCTCGAGTAATGAAATGCCTAACAGCCTCCCCACTAATATAATGCATCATGCAGCCTGCCCCAGTAATTAAGTGCCCTGCAGCAGCGTCTCCCTCCCAGTGATTAAATGCCCTCCTGAGCCCCTAATGGTATATAACCTTAGGCGCTCCCCAAGTCTCCTCTTCAGTCTTGTCTTCATTTCTGTCTGAGAAGACACATTATGTGCGCACACACACTGTGATAAATATAAGGACAAGAGAGAAGAGGAGACGCAGAGTATCATATACTCTATTATAAGCAGAGTTGGGTCTATTCTGCACTTTTTTTTTTTTTTTGCTGAATAACTTGTATAGAAGTCGAGTATATATGATTATTGATTTCTAATTTGAATTTTGCATCTCTGGAGAACAAATAATCATTGCTGCTGTTGATGTGAAAATGGACTATCTGGTTTCTAACTACATGTGGCTTACTTAGAGTCAAAAAAGGATAAGATTGTAGCTATTCTTTATGACAATGAATACTCAAATTAATGTTAAACACTATGGTATTTCATATAACATTAAAGAATTTTTGGGGGATTCTGTAACTGTAAAATACATGTGCATATAAATGTATGTATGTACATAATCTGGTTTATGGCCTCTGACCTGCCTTTTTCTTTTATTGTAGGATGTGATTTCCGTTCATTATCACTTGATACCATCTTCAAATAAACCAAAGAATGGAAATAAGGATAAGGAAAAAGAAGCCGATAAAGAAAAGGATGTGAATGAGGAATTTGCTGAAGCTCTAAGAGATCTGAAGATACAATGGATGACAAAGTAAGTTTGTCTTATTTCACCATGGGTGCTTAAGCGACCCAAAAAACACCCCCATCTCAAAACTTTCACCAGTGCTTCAGTATCCATGGGGTTTACATGTATTTATTAACAGAAGTTGTTTTTTTCCGCAGACTTGAAAGCAATGATATCTTCAGTGAGCTAAAAGAATCCTTTCCCAACCATCTTCCCCTGTATGTGGCAAGACTTCATCAACTCGATTCTGAAAAGGTAATATTCATTTGGGAGAAACTAAGGAAAGGAAAGTAAAATATCACTGATCTATACATTGGTAGACAAAATTTGGGAAGCTTGTGTGGTTAAAATGTTTTATTTTCTTCTTCATGAGACTCTTAATTAATTACTAACAGTGGGATCTCCCGTATGTAATGGGAAAATAATTTAGAAGGTCTCTTTTAAACATAAGTTATAGTTGTGTACCTCAACCAATCGATATTCTCTACCAGAATGCCAGTTTTTAGAATTCAATACCAATTCCCTCCTATAGCAATACTCAATACTAAACTAGACTTGATACTGTACAAAAAAAAACCTTCCATGGAGATTCATGATTACTGTTCCATATATAAATACATACATTATACTACTCTATACCATTTTCCATCATAGATATAAGTGAATATCATGTTATAGGGTCCATTTTGGAAACCTTTTACTAGGCAGATCATGAAACCTGTCTTAGTGCTATCACAATACTGCTGCTTGGTACTTTTTGGTCTGGTTTTCTAAATCGTTCTAACTCGAAACTTGATACATTTTTTGATGAAGCCACCGAGTGCAGATGTGAACTTAGCCTAAACTACATAAAAGGGTAGTATGTTTATATATACGTGTCTTAGTAGTTAGCATTACAGCCTTGCAGCGCTAGGGACCTGGTTTCAAGTGCCAGCATCGACATCTGCAAAGAGTTCCCTCTGTGTTTGTGTGGGTTTCCTCCGGGTCCTCCAGTTTCCTCCCGCACTTCAAAAACATTCTGGTAGGTTATTTAGATTGTGAGCCCCATCGGGGACAGGGAACGATTTGGCAAGCTCTGTGCAGCGCTGCGTAATCTGTGCGCTATATAAAGAATTATTATTATAACTGTTAATTCCTCAATGTCCATCTTTATTGGAAAAGCTACACTAAACACACTGCTTACTCTTAGACCTGCAGAAAATAACAGTTGTATATCCAACAGAAGAGCCCTCTTCTGAGCATTTTTCATGATCTTGTTTTTTTACTACACTCTACTATTGCTGTAGAAGTAATGTGTAAATACCCATTGTGTTTATTTTGCAAATCTATAGAAGAGAGGTAAAACAAAGGTAAGTTCTTCATACTGACAAACTCCCAGAAAAAATTATTCACTCTAACTCGTGTCCCTTGCCCAAAAAAACCTGCTTATGTTGTAGACAGAAGCTGAATAGGAAATGGTATATTCACATAATTTGGTTGTCTTAAAATTGAGCTTTTCCATTTGCAGTGTTGATTGAACAAGTTTCCCCCTAGCCCTGTTATATATATTGTTCAGTATGTCAAACATCCTAAGGATCATTAGGACTTAAATATTCAATATTTGCCAGTTTTATTCCATAACAATTTCATTATTTCCTATGAAATTTGCTATGTGTAATTTTTGTTTTCATGCTCATCTGTTTTGGATTTTTTTTAATTTGTTTGTAGCCAAAAATATCTCCTCCATAGCCATGTGAAAATAAGCAGAAAAGAATACTTTACGTTAGTAACCAATATGAGTGATTTCTGTTTTTTATACAAAAAGTAGTTTAGAACCAATCAGCCACGTTCAAAGGCCACAAATCACCTTTCTTCCCCATACTGATGCTCGGTTTGAACTGCAGGAGATTGTCTTGACCATGTCTATATGCCTAAATGCACTGAGTTGCCGCCATGTGATTGGCTGATTAGAAATTAAGTGTTAACGAGCAGTTGGACAGGTGTACCTAATAAAGTGGCCGGTTAGTGTATATTTGTTTCAAAGATTTTCATTGGGTTTACCCTGATCTTGTTGTGCTCGGAATTTGTGTTGCCTATCACATGTCTGGCGTCTCCTTGGTAAAGACTTCGGCCTTCTTCTCATGTCACTCCGGTCCGGGCGCCATGTAAACAAACATGGCCGCCGGAGCAGCGCTGGACTCTGCTTCCGGTCAGACCCGACAACCTGCTGTGTATAGGGACGGATAGGCGTGCCCAGCCACGGCCGGCCGGAAACCGGAGGGCACCGGAAGGTAAGTAGGACTTTATTTTTTTTTAAGCAGCCCTCTCCCGGCCACTTTTAGCTTTTTTTCAAGAACTCGGACAACCCCTTTAAGGCTCAGCCCGATTTTTTTGGATTCTGAGATGCTTCGCTTTATATGGTTATAACTTTTGAACACAGTTACTTATCAAAGTGAGTCTGAGATTGTTTTTTCCACACATGTTATACTTCATTTTAGTGGTAAATGTTGGCTGATATTTTTTGCTTTGATTTACCCAAAAAATTAACAAATTAGGAGTTTTTGGATAAATGTGACATTGTCAAATTTCGGAATCATTGCATTTTCATGCAGATGATTTTCCACCTAAATAAGTTGCAGAATAACATTTCCCATCGTCTTATTTACATTTGCATACATTTTAAAAATGTCTGGATAATTTATTTTGATGTCGCGCAGCTTACAAATGGATTTTTTTTTTTAATTAGAATTGGCGATTTTGTGGATAAATAGTGTTTTAACTGAATTTTAAAATATTTTGCATCAAAACCCCCTATATAACAAACCCATTTTCAAATCTGCACCCCTCAAGATATCATAAACAGCTTTAAGGAAGATTGTTAACCCCTTGAGATCTTCATATTAATGAAATCAAAATGGAGGGGAAATTTAGAATGGGCCAATTGTGCCGGTTATAGGTTCATTTAGCCCAAAAATTTACACATTAACAAAAGATAAAATCCACCATCAAAATTATTCAGCAATTTCTCACAAGTACAGAGACCCCCCACATGTGGCTGTGACTTGTTTTATGGGGGCACAGCGAGGCTCTTTCCCCCCTTTCCCCTTTTTCCCTACGAGTTTTAATGAGCTGGGGGGGAGGGGGGGGGGGGGGGGGGGGGGGTTGTTTCCAGAGCACCTTAATGAAGACTTTTACAATGTTTGAGCCGGTCTCCCTTCCCCCTGCATTTCCTACTGATGCTAGATCACACAGGCAAAGGGAGGGTGAAGCATGCTCTGCTCATTGTAACAGCTTGCGATGCTGCATCACTGCGGGGCTCTGGAAACGCACCACTCATTAGCATAATTTTAAAAGTTGATTTTCTACGGGAGGAGGTCATGGGCAACAAATATTTACACAACAAATACCTGCACAAAATATTTTTACCATTCATATTTACATTTTTTTATTTTAAGAACAGATAAGTGAATCATAAAGTGAGGAGAAGTTGTGTATGGGGGCCGGAAGGTTGTCGGGTCTGGCCGGAAGCTGAGTCGAGCGCTGGATACCGGAGGGCACCGGAAGCTAAGTAGGACTTTATTTTTTTAAGCAGCCCTCTCCCGGCCACTTTTAGTTTTTTTTTCAAGAACTCTGACAACCCCTTTAAAATCTACCATCAGAATCCATGATAAACCAGGGACACTTACTCAAAGATCCAGGCACCGTTGTTTCCAGAGCACCTTAGTGAAGACTTTTACAATGTTTGAGCAGGTCTCCCTTCCCCCTGCATTTCCTACTGATGCTAGATCACACAGGAAAAGGGAGGGTGAAACATGCTCTGCTCATTGTAACAGCTTGCGATGCTGCATCATGCTCTGGAAACGCATCACTCATTAGCATAATTTTAAAAGTTGATTTTCTACAGGAGGAGGTCATGAGCAACAAATATAAGAAGATGACTACAGTCACGGTCCCTGAATCTATGAGTAAGTCCCCCTGGTTTATCATGCTGGATTTTGATTATGGATTTCCTTTAAAATGTTCAAAAGGTAACACAATACAGGCAGTCCCCGGGTTACATACAAGATAGGGTCTGGAGGTTTGTTCTTAAGTTGAATTTGTATGTAAATCGAAACTGTATATTTTATAATGGAAGTTCTAGACATTTTTTTTTCTTTTGCCCCAGTGACAATTGGAGTTTCAAAATTTTTGGTGTAATTGGACCAAGAATTATCAATAAAACTTCATTACAGACACCTTACAGCTGATCATTGCAGTCTGGGACTATAGTAAAGCATCCAGAGAGCTTCACCAGAGGTCACAGTGGGCAGAGGGGTCCGTCTGTAACTATGGGTTGTAAGTCGGGTGTCCTTAAGTAGGGGACTGTCTGTATAAAGTAACACTTTGGATTATAAAAAAAAAAAAATGGGCTGAGCTTTAATTAATAAAATGGCTGTGCCCTGAATGGGTTAAAACGTTACCTCAAAGTTCTTCCCTACACAAAATATTTTTACCATTCATATTTACAATTTTTTATTTTAAGAACAGATAAGTGAATCATAAAGTGAGGAGAAGTTATCAATTCCAAATCTATAAAACCTGTATTGTGAACATACCCATTCTAGCCTGAAATGAGACATGTACTGCATGTACTTGCTATGTATAATATTTACTGTGAAGGTGCTCCCCTCTTCACCCTAGATGTATGTATAATCATCGCTACATGTGTATGTGGTTATGGAATACTGGCACGAACCGTTGTTTTTCCTTTGGTTAAGCACATTAATTAAAATGTCTTTGTTTTTCTGCATGAGAACTACATATATTAAAATTTTTCTAACCCATTACTATGCAAGTATGTATGCGTTTGCTGTTTTACAGAATTTTTGTTTAGCTTTAGACCCATCCCCTTTTTTATGACCTCCAACAATAATTGTGATCATAAACTCCCTAAAGAGTGATAAATTAACTTTTTTTAATTATTTTGCTTTGTTTTAGGAGCGCATCAAATTTATCAGTGAAATCCTTTCAGCTGCTGATGATGTCATATCTAGAATCGACCAGACTGCTCTTGCGTTTTTCTTTGCCATGAAGAGCGATCCAAGGCCTGATGCAGCCACTATAAAAAAGTACCTAAACAGTAAATATTTCATTTTATTGGCCTTTCTCTGCTTTCTGTATGTAGAACAAAATTCGGTATGCAGAGCAGTATTTGAAGAATTTCTACATGCTATGTAATTTATATTGCATCATAAACAGACTTTTTGCTGATCACCGGATCCCTTGAACACAAAATGCATTTCTGATAAGTAGACTTGTCCTAACAAATGGTCCCAGGGGTCACATTGTTTTCTTGCCAGATCTGTAAGGGAAAGTTGGTCATTACTGATTCCCAAGCAGGTTTACCAACAACACTTCTTTAATAGACTACGCTGCTTTTGGCATAATAGGAACCTCCAGTATACTAACTGAAGCTCCCTACTGTCCTGACTGCAGTGGACATGCTGATACACCCTCCTCTGACAATAGAGAGCTTGAACCTCAAGCACTAACTACTTAGAAACAGTGGGTGCTAGGGAAAACTTTTTAAAGGAGTTGTCTGAGAGCACTGAAAGAAGTGAGTATAACATTTTTTATGTTATTCTGCCTCCCCCCTCCCCCCCGCCCCCCCTCTTCCCCCAGCCTTAGCTGCAGTATTAAAGGTTCTGTCTGGGCTTTTAAAAATTGTATATGTCAGGGGAGAAGGGCATATTACATAATGCAAAGAGTTTTATAGAGTTACTAAGATTTCCTCTTTTTAATGGTCTGTCCGAGGTTTAGCACTGCCACTTTTACAGTCCCTAATATTTGATGGGGTTTTTTTTTTTTACTTTGGAGTTTTTACATGTTTTCAAATTTAAACTTTTTATAAGAATGCAGAGAATGCACAGCTAGAAAAGCAGACTGAAGTCTGTAGTATCATAAGTGGTTGGTAACACAAGTATAAGCTGAACTCTTCAGTGTGGGTTATATTTATAGAATATAAAATAAAAATAAATATAATATATAAATATATTAATATATACACCACTTACCAAACAACTGTCAATAAGAGAGTCAAAACATCTACAGAACATAAATCAAGCAACATTTTGATGAAAAACTAGTTGGGAAAAGAATTTTACTTTCATAATAACGCAGACATACAAAAACATTATTAAAGACCTACATAGCAGAGATTTAGAGTAGAACATAGCCTATTTACCCTTTACATTCTAGTAAGGCTTTCTTTACATCTCTGCTTCCTAACTCCTTCACGCTCACTGGGTGAGCCCTATCCATAAAGAGGTGGGGTTTGCTGCATATTGTAGTTAATCCCTGCGATTGGTGTAAGCACTGATAGCGGGTATTAGCAATGGGTGTTTACTCTTCCAAAGCCGTGGGTGCTGCCATCTTTGTTCTGTTATATTAATATAAGAAACATTAACAATGTAACACTCATGACTTAGAGTCGTTGGTGCCTGAATGTCCAGGTCCAGGTCCAGATAAAAAAAAAAGATTTCCCATTAAAAAATTTAATAAGAGGTAAACTTTTATAAACCTTTACCAAAGATAATCTTATATGTAACAATCTGCTGACAGGCTGGAGGTGGTTCACTTCATATCTCCTTAACCAAAGCACCCGTTAGTTAGTCAGGAGTTAAATAATATATATATATTTTTATTGCAACTTTTACAGTGGATATCAGTTCTGTTTCAGATACAAACACAATAATCATGACATAAAAAGGGAGATTCTCTGCATTAACATGCCACTATAAATGTGTTGCTAGGTTCAGGAGATACAATTGTTTAAGAACATCTATCGCCAAATAACCTATTGTAAACCAAGCACACTGTCATTCTTATTAAATTTAGACCAGTGTTTCAGAAAAACTAGTATTTTCAGTATTTTTACGTATTATTATTTTTTTCAGTGACATGGATAAACAGAAGAATCTCTTAATTGACGCCCTGTGTAGAAAAGGCTGTGCTTTGGCAGACAAAGTCCTCCACCTTCAGTCTAAGGAAGGAGCTGCTTCTTGTGATGTAGATGGAAGAGACGATGATCCTGAGATGACTTTAGAAGCCTTAAATGAAACTTACTGGGAAGTTACTAAATGGGCTGACGCATATGACTCCAAGGTAATGTTGTCACATGTATGTTATCAAAAGGATATAAACATTCTTTGTTTTAATCTTATGCAAATAGCAAATAAGCGGTAGTTTGGAAGGTCCTTGTGCTTTTAGATCCGTAAATCCTGTGTTGGAGATAACAACATTTGCAAAAGCATGATTTACTTGAAAACATTTGCAAACGTTACATTCAGTAGATTAATAGGAATAATATTGTTGTATTTGCAAGTTTTTCCCTTTTGTCTCACATGAATAGTGGCTCTGTAGCCCTAGCTGAGCCACTGATTTGATAACTAGTCTTATTAACTAGTCTTATTACTTCTGTATCTTTGAGCTCTGTGACAATATTTAACTATATATCGACTTTTGTCTATGGTTAGGTTTTGCCTTTTATCTATAAACATTCCTTGGCGAATAAATTATATGGGCGAGGTATAAAATCGGCCACAAAACTTGTAGAGGAGAAGTCAACAAAAGAAAACTGGAAAAGCACAAGGATATACATTCTTTGTTTAATCTTATGGAATAGCAATAAGCGTTAGTTGGAAGGTCCTTGTGCTTTTAGATCCTTAAATCCTGGTTGGAGATAACATTTGCAAAAAGCATGATTTACTGTGAAAACATTTGCAAACGTTACTTCAGTAGATTAATAGGAATAATATTGTTGTATTTGCAAGTTTTTCCCTTTTGTCTCACATGATAGTGGCTCTGTAGCCCTACTGATGACCCACTGATTTGAAATCTTTTAACAGTCTTATTATCTGTATCTTTGACTCTGACAATATTTAACTATATCGCACTTTTGTCTATGGTTAGGTTTTGCCTTTATCTATAACCATTCCTTGGCGAATAATTATATGGGCGAGGTATAAATC